>VOPJ01002282.1:0-101720 GCA_014673585.1 Semibalanus balanoides
TCAATACCATATACCAAAAAACAAATCAAAGAAATCGCTAAAAATCACATGATCTGTGAATATGAATGGTATTTTCCTGCTTGCCTCACAAGTTTGAAAAAAAAAACACTTTCCCTTATACTTTGCTCATGCATGTAATATACCTGAATTAAAGAATAGACAAAATAACAAAACACAATAGTAGTACAACAACCCATAACAGTACTGCAACATTATAGTACAAATACCATAACAAGTTGCAGCCAATATTAATTAATACAACAACACAACAGTTTTTTACAACAAACTATAGTCAAATTATATTTTTAAGCATTGAAGAACTGAGGTATTAACTGGAGTCCTTATTTTCGAGAAATTAGCACGCCGGTCATTTACACAGCATAGTGTCATTGCCAATTTGAAGAATAAGCATGGAGATAGAGGCGGTGTCCATAGAGTGAATGGCACACTGGCAGTTGTCTAGCATTGAGTGAATGATGGTCAAATATGAAGAAAAAGGTATTGTGTTGCCTTGGGGAAAAACTGATTTAAAGTCAAGTATTATGGCTAAAATATTAGTAGATTTTCTTGCTTTGCGCCAGCTATTTTCAAGAAGACACCAGCCACATAAGTCGACGTACAAAAATGAACATCATATTTGACCATCATTCACGCAATGCTGCTCCAGTGTGCGTCACTCTTGGACGCTCCAGTATCTCAAGTAATAACTTGCATATAGCGCGTGCTATTTTCGAAGAGGCTCCAGTTACTTAACATTCAACTTAAGATAATTTGACTATAGTATGTTGTACAAAAACTAAATAGTATTAGAACATCCATTGAAAACAATGGTTTAAGATCACTCATTTTATGTTCATTTGAAAGCAAAGCTACCCGGAAACTAACTGGCGCTTGGAACCCGGGTTGAGACCTCAACAGCAACAAGCATTTGCTTAGCTGGGGAAGGGACTCTCCGGAGGTTTCTAAGCAAAGACCTCGGCCTTGCCTCGACCCAGAGGACCTGCCTTCCCAATCCTTTTAATGTATGACAGGGTGTCCATATGTGCGTGTATGGTGCGTTGTGTTGTGCACCTGTGTTGCTCTGGCTCCGTGTTTTGCTCCATGTGAGCCGGTGGCGTGAGCATTTGAGAGTGTTGTGAGTGTACGTGAGTGTGTTAGCGTGTTTAAGGTGTGTTGTTTGTAAGGGGTGTGTTAAAGAAAGGGTGTTTTTTGTAAGGTGTGGTGGTGTAACGATGTGTTTGTGGTGTGTGTACGATGTCTGTGTGGTTATGTAAGGATGTGTGAGAGGGTAGCGCGGGTGGTGCTTGCATACTCATATGCATAATATTTTAAAAAATGTCGGTGTTGGGTCTTTCTATATTTACTCACTCTATTAACAAAAGCTCCTTTGCTGTGTGTCTTATTGTTACCCACTGCCTTATGTGCTAATCGGACGTAACAGCATGGGAGCAAAACAAACAAACATAAAATACAAAGCAACAAAACAAAACGCGGGTGCACGTCAGGAACGAGGTGTTTTGGCAGTCCTGGATTCCTCACTGGCGTTACTAGCCTAGCTATCTGCTGCGTGGGGATCTGGACTGACTATTTTTAGGTAGTAAACCCCCCTTTCCATTCGGCCACCCACCAAACCCTTTCGGCTCAATAGGCTTTTTTGTCACTGATTATTATGCCTTACCTACTTGCCTAGCCTAACATGACCCGACGCTCAAGGGAAACTATCTCTAATATTTTATATTTTGTTTTACCTTCCTTGAGTGAGTGGCGCGACTTTCTACCTTTGTTCTCTTGGTGTTAACGTAAGGTGCGGTTGTCGCGTTGGACTGAGGGAGGGCCACTCATGTAAAGGCTTAAAAAAGCCATACGTTTTGAGGATTCGACGAAATGCCGACAGAAGATTTGCGGAAAATAAAAATGCATGACAAAGAATTGCGGATGAAAAATTGCGCGACGAAGAAATGCGAGACGAAAAGTTGAGTAGACAAAAAGTTGCGGACGAATATTTGTGGACGAAGAAATGCGCGACGAAGAAATGCGGGACAAAAATGACATGTCCGGATACCTGTGCGCATCGTGCTCTCATTTTCAAAATTACTTTTTGTATTTTTTTGTCGGGTTAATACGCCGTGATTAAAACCCAGTTTCGTTAACGAAATATTTTCGTTCTATCATTTATTCAACTGTCAACGTGTTTGTATTGTCGTGTACGAACATCATTGCCGTCAACAGCTCTACAGACCCTGGAGGGTAGGAGCAGGGGACCATGCGTCTCTCCTCTGAGCAAACCAGTTTTACACTAGAAAAAAAAACTGCTGACGACCTACCCCCCCCCCCGTCAACAACATTTGGCTGAGGATCGTAATTTTGATACTTCTTCTGACCTCGGACTTCGGCCGGGGCAACTTTGAAAGCAATTCTCCATACATGATCATCACCTTCCGTTGTTGCCACTGCTGCACCCTAAAATGAAAAGGTAACTTACCGTAGCAGTGGTTTATTGCTTGTGGGAACAAGCGACCCACCATTTATCAGCCTCAGTCAAGTGTCATACTGAGATGATGAATGTACCTATAACCCCGCCGGAACAGAGCCGTTTAGAAACCAACATGCATAATGCATTTGCGTACGCGCCGTATTTCTGACATACCTACTCAGAGATGTCACGGATCACCATGAGATATCGCTAACCAGTCCTGTATGAGACCGCAAAAATGTGAAGCAAAATTAAATTTGGCAAATTACAGCCTATGTGACTGTCCAGGGTCCATGATGCTTTTCAAATAAACATCACGCGAAAATTTCACAATTATATATAGGTATTTGTTATCTTGGTCACATGAGCACAGTAATCGCAAATAAGGGCATGTTCTGAATGTTATGTACCTACTTAATTTTCCGTGTATTTATTCAGGTACTTACATAAAATACCTATATGAAAATACCTTGACTTACCTATTCATGCATGAAATTGTAATGTGAAGCAGGAGGGAAGCATTTACTAGTTACTTCTCATACATCTGAGCTGTTATACATCTGAGGAAGGGCTGTGCCCGAATGCAAATGTAAAACTACTGTTTTCTTTTTAATTTTTAGATTGCCTATTTCAAGGAGAAGGTCGATCAAAAAGTGTACAAATATATATAGTTACTTCTCCATTTATATTGAGAAGTTCAGACAGAAACAAAGCGTTATAACACTTATCATGTCATGAATACCAAACGTTCATGCTTATGAGCATTGTAATTGCGCTAATGCGCTGACGCTGTTATTTGCGCTGATATTTAGGCCGATGCGCAGACAGTATTTCAAAGTAAATATTGTAAAATGACAAGAAATCGAGCCTGTCCGTGTCCATGTTTTATATGCACTTGTAACAGTTTTGCATAAGGGTAACATAACTGGTGCTTATTAACATATGTACTTTGTCCACCCCTGTAGCTCGGCGAGAGAACGCTGGACTTCTGACCTATCCAGGTAGTGGCAGCCCGGGTTCCAGTCGCTTCGGCGCTCGCTATTTGCTCCTGACTGGAATGGCCTGCGGCTGGTGGCGGCATTCGCACTCAAGGTCAGGTGACGTCAGTGAGTGGGGCGGACCGTGTCCAGGTATGTCGGGCACGACAAACTTTCGTCTCTAAACTCAACCAACCAGCATGAATTGCGCGGTCGGATGGTGAGGTCAGGTTTTGCATGTGCAATAAGCTCTGCTTAGCGCGGGTCCTGCCCTTCGGAAATCCATCCATATACAAAACATGCGGACGAAATTTAAATTAGTACCTATGCATGTTGCCCTTTACGATTTGCCCACGTATTTGCATTAGGTATATATTGCAAATACATTGGCGAAATCAAGCATTTTTTAAATAGTTGGTGCATACAATTTCGTCTTCTACTTCCATCACTTTAATTGATTGTGTGTAGTCCTTAGACAATCATAAAATGCAGCAGTCAAATCAACTCAATTTACTCAAATTTGCCCAATTCGAGACAGACAGTAACACTATGTAGCGTCTAACCACTGAACAGGGGGGGGGGATACAGGGGGCGGCGGGGAGCGACCGCCCCCCTCTGCGTACACGCACAGGGGGCGGCCGTCCCCTCCCCCCGTGTCCGCCACGCCGAAGGCGCGGAAGGTTCTTGTAAGCAGACCAGTTTCCGCGCCGAAAGCGCTGAAATTCAAATAGGCCTGCTTACGGGGTTCAATATCTGACGTTTGCTACAGGGTCAGATGCCGCCCTTATATCATGGCCATGTGTCGCCTCCTAGTCATATATCGCCCATGACCAGATCGTGACGGCGCCCCTCCGGTCAGTGGCGGTGCCCCGGTTAATGACGGCGCCTCTCTGGCCAGTGACAGCGCCCCTATGGCGATCCCCTCCGGCTAATGACGGCGCCCCTCTGACCAGTGACGGCGCCTCTCTAGCTAGTGACGGCGCCCCACCGGAAAATGATGGCACCCCTCCGGCCAGGAACAGCGTCCCTCTGGTTAGTGACAGCGCCCTCTTCGGCTAGCGACGGTGCCTATCTGACCAGTGATGGCACTCTTCCCGCCAGTGATGGCACTCTTGCGCCCAGTGACGGATGCCTTGTGACCATACTTACATTTTTACCATACTTCATATCGGCAGCTTACATTTGAGAGTGCCTTCAAAATAATTCATTATAATTTGTTTAAATAAATTTATATTCTTAGAAAATGCAAACTACTAATGAGTAAGCATAGGGAAATTTGCATTTTTGCAGGATTTTTGTTGTTATTAATTAACATTTGGCGCCCCTGTAGGCATATGACTGCAAAAATGCAGCCTCATCGGAAGAAAAATCCAAGATCCGCCCCTCATGTTTGAAGATACGGCGCTCCAATTTCCCGGAAAAAAACGCGCCCCTGTTCCCTGAAAAATGCGCCCCTATGCCCTGCCCTTCGAAAAATCCTGGATCCGCCCGTGCCACTAAATTTGTCTCTACCTTAGCAACCAGTCAGAAATGGGTTATCGTTCTAGTATGCTGAGTGATCGGTTTAAGCATTCTCGAGCCGTCCCGATGAGACCAATGCTGGCCGCTGATTGGTCAGCCGGAGCAGAGCCTGTGACGCAATCATTGGCAACACCAAAGAGCCGCTCTGGACACTGTAAGCTTCACTTCCTGCTGAGGCTGCCAGCCTGGCTCCGCCGCAGCTCTGCCTGGCTCCGCCGCAGCTCTGCCACCAGTAACCGCGCTTCTGGGGCGTGCACAGCATGGTGCAAGGCTGCAGCGACCGGTCTGATATGGGTGCACCACTTCGTTTCCCGACCACATTCACTCTAGCTCGTGCGGTGTCAGAGCGCCAGATCGCGAAGATTATCAGATAAGTCAAAGTGGAAGGGCGGGAAATTATAACGGCATAATGGATGATGAATGAACGCTTTCGTCGCTGGGTGCAGTGTTACATTTTGTTTTCTTCATAGTGATATAAGCAATTATGCTCTCCACCGATTGGCAAGGAGTCATTGGCAAGGACAACGGCGGATGAGGATCAAGGACGCCCGATAGTGACAGTTATCTCCGTAACAAGACAGTTGTCGGGACGATGTTAGGAAGCACGGGTGTTCATTTAAAATGGCGCTACGAGCTGGGACAGCAATGTGAACTTTGCACTATGAAACCATACTGGATGGCACTGCGGAAGAAAGTGAGAGCAAAATGTCGACGAATGATGTTTGATTACACTTCATTTCCTCGACTCACAACTGATTTACTTGATATGTAAGAGGCAGCGTGGTCGGAGAAAACAATCTTTTGTATTAAAGAAAACAAACTTCTCCACTGTATAAGCGGGAAATAAGCTTCTTGATGAATGTGGATGACTTGACTTAGATGACTTAGATGTATGCTGGAAAGGAGTATACGAAGACTCATGCCAATGTCATGTCTCAGGTGCCACCAGCCTGTCGCTTGTCATGTCACGTGCGTTACCAATGATCCCAGAACACGGGCGTTATCGATGAGCAAACATGTCGGTAAACCCACCCTTTTAATCCTCAAATGTATGTTTTCACTTCCGTGTTGACAAATGCCAAGCTTGCACCACCGCCAATCATCGACAGCTGGAATGACCGTGGCATCATCTCCTCCTAATCGTCCGGTCACGCCGCGAGCTGTCCGGTCCGGCCGACCGGCCTCCGGGCGTCCTTGCGCTGGAGATCGGTCGGCTGACGGGAGGCGGCTAGCGGATGTGACTGGCTGCAGAGCTGCCGAGCTGCAGAGCTGCGGACCCGCCGAGCTGGTCCGGGAGGCCCACTGGTCAGTCACGTGCGCCTGAGCGAGAGACCACGAGACCGCACCGCCAGCCGCCGGCGCCCCAGTCGAGTCTCGCGCGGAGAAAGGCCGGCCTGATGAAGTGTATCGCTCCCCGCCGCGTTGCGCCGCGCCGCGCTCATTGCGACGCGTTGCGGTGATCTGATACAGTTGCGGCGCGCCGGTCCGGTCAGTGATGGTAGGCCGCGTGTTGCAGCGCGCAGGGCCGGGCCGGTCGGTGCTGCTGGCCGCGTGGTGTGACGGTAACTGGGGCTGCAGCTGCGCAGCTGGCAGCTCACCCAGCGCCCCCCGTTAAGGGCTGCGAGGAGAGCTGCCAACTGTGTCGGTCAGCGGGAATTCCTCCAGTGAAAGGGAGTGTGGTGCTCTGTCACGGGTCCTGCCCCGGGGTGTGAGGCCCGACACGGTGCCGCCCGCCGCCTCCAGTGGCCCACTTATGGCTCGCATAAAGCCGTTTAGCCATGATCAACTCGCTTGAGCAGACATGACTGCTCACGCAATGGCCGAGCGTGAAACCAAGGAGGTACTGCCCGGATACGGGGCATGTGGCTTTTGGATGCTGATAGCTGCTAGGCAAGTCCAATGGCTGGAACAAAAGGGCGGGGAAATTGGTAATGACGTACTAGGTACAGGCAGAGAATAGTGACCAAGAAGCCTGGTACCGGTGATCTAATCCTATAATTTAGTTTGTTACTGACCTCCACCAACGACAAATGCAGGAACCACGACACCATTGCAGAGTAAAGTTACGTTCCCATACCGGTATCATAGTATCTCCTGCATCTACCAGAGCCTGGGTGGCTCCTCAGCGAGTCGTGATCAAACTCTGAATTTATCGATAGCGATCATATCTACACTGGCTTCGTGAGCAGGTGGCGCCGTATCTGTCGTGCAATCGAATCATATCAATCTGTCATCAGCACGAAAGACCAGCGGCGAATACCAATGGCGTGATCGCAATCTGTCTTGCTGTTTCTGTTTATCCGTCCTGTTTGGCTGATCCGGTTCATTATAAGCCATCTTTGCAGTGCGGTAGTTGCACACAAGGCCGGTCGAAAAATAGCAGAGCAGTGAGCCGGAATTCCCAACCATTCCTGGCTCCGGCCCGTACCGGACTATAATTTCGGCACTCCCAGCCACAAGCTCTCCGCTGGCTTCACGTAGCACGTGTAGAAACCGGCCCCGTGTAGAAAGTCGCCCCTCAGGCTCCGGCCGGTCCTGTTTATCTGTGGGTCCCGGTCCTCTCCCGTTCATCGTATCTGATCCTGGCCGGCTTCGGTGATTATCTAAGATCTGAGAGTTTTCAAGTGTCCTGACCTGTGCACACCTGCAGGGCTCTGGACAAGGTTGTTTACTTTCGCTTTCAATGTTTCTGTTCTACTGTAAGGATTGCTTGAGGTTTGTCACTGTCACTGCCATGTCATGGCATGTCACCTGAAAGTCACAGACCAATCCGATACCTACCCTGACTCTACGGCTTTTACTTTCCCGCCCGATTGGCTCGACACCGTCCCATTTTGGGACGCAGTCAAACGGTAAACGGTCAAACGGACGGTACAGGTGGTGTCCATTCACAAGAACGGGGATAAACAACATCCAGGAAATTATCGTCCAGTCAGCCTCACCTCAGTGCCATGTAAAGTACTTGAATCACTCATGCGTGACGAGCTGATGAAGCACATGACGGCCCACGACCTCTTGTCCAACGACCAACATGGCTTCCGCCCAAGGCAATCTTGCAGCACTCAACTTCTGGAGACTATTGGTGGCTGATGCATGGAGCAGGCTGACGGAGAGCAACACACCAGTAGATGCAATATATCTAGATTTCCCGAAGGCATTCAATTCGGTTCCACTCAGAAGAATGCTGAGCAAGTTACACTGCTACGGGATCTCCGGCAGACTCCTGTCCTGGATTGAGTCGTTTCTCGGTGATCGGAGGCAGCAGGTGTCACTAAATGGCTGTCTTTCTGACACGGTACCGGTGGGCAGTGGAGTGCCCCAAGGATCTGTGCTGTTCTTGCTCTTTGTGAATGACTAGCCCGACGTGGGTCACTGTCCCATCAAAATGTTCGCTGACGACACTAAGCTGTTATTTGGCGTGGCCTCTGAGTCGGATGCGAGGGTATTGCAGGAAGACTTCGACGCTCTGGCTAGCTGGTCAAAAACTTGGCAGATGCCATTTGACGAAGGCAAGTGTAAGGTGCTGCATGTAGGCACGGCAAATCACGCATACTCACTCCGCATGGGGGGAACAGCCTTGAGAGCTTCACAGTTTAAAGGGACCTGGGGGTGCATGTTGACTCGCTCCTGAAGTTTCTGCAGCAAGCTGCGGCAGCGGTCGCCAAAGGAACCCAGGTGCTGGCGGTCATTTGTCGCTCGCTCGCGCTGTTAAATGAGGTGACCCTCCCTCCGCTGTTTAAGACGCTCGTGCACCCTCACCTTGAATACGGGAACCTGGTGTGGGGGCCGTTGAATAGAGCGGATCAAAAATCTGTGGAAAGGGTCCAGCGACGAGCCACCCGAATGGTTGGCAGGCGGCAGCATCCGCCACTGTCCGTACCGAGAGAGGATCCGACTCCTGAAGCTGCCATCCCTCTACTATCGTCGCAGACGCGGGGATATGATCTACGTGTTCCAAATTCTGCATGGGGGTGTGGACATTGATGCCACTGAGTTTTTCACTCTGAACACGGGCGGTCCTTCAAGAAGCCACTCTCTGAACCTCTGCAAGCTCCATGCAACTGTCGGGTGAGGCAAAAAGTGTTCGCTGTCCGCATAGTCAACGAATGGAATGGGCTTCCTGCTGACATTGTGAGCTCGTCATCTCTCAACGTCTTCAAAAACAGACTTGATACACACTGGGAGTCCATCTGGTACTTCCTACCTGACTTTGATTGAGATTGGCTACAGCCATTGAGCTCGGCAAGAACGGACCCTACAGGCCTTTGGCCTTATATCCCAATGACGATAAGGTAAGGTAAGGTAAGACCCATTGTTTGTCAGAAATACATTGGTGATGTTTATCTGTCTGAACTCTGTAGCAGATCATTTAAAGAAAAGAAAAACGAATTAAAAAAATATATCGTTAGATACTTAGGTATATACTTAGGGGAGCCATTAAAGTCAGTCACAAATCAAGATATTGCGTTTAAATTCACATTCATATATTTCGTAGCTTTCCACAAAAAATCAGTGGCTTTTCAAAGTCACACGTCATATCTGATAAAAAGTTTGGTTCTAATTTCAGTTTTTATATTTTTATATTTCTATTTTCTATTCTATTATCTATTCAAATTATAACTTCAGTTTGGCAATCGCCCATGTTTCGTTCTATACAATTTATTTAAATTTTTTATTATCTATAAGAATTATGTTATAACGCATTTCCCCCCCAACAAACAGCTTTTTTCACTTTGAGGGTCAAAAGCTTTAAATTGCCAAATGTGTGTTAGACAATTTAAAGAGATTGTTAGTTATTTCGTTTTGTAGTTTTGCATTTTAAATTTGCTTCCAAATTGTTGTATACGACATTGTCAAGCATTTATCGTTTCAAACACGTATCGTTCAGTACACTACGACGGAAATCAAATTCATTAAAACTCTATCAGATGGTGTGGAATTGATGCAGCATAGTGTGTACACAGTTGACGTTGATATCTGAAGCAATTGATAAGTTATTTGAGATTACAAAAAAAACGTGATGGGGTAGATTCTGCCCCCAGTGGGGCTCGGGCCAGGGGGTTATTCCCCCCAGGGGGGTTAAATATCACTATTCTAGTGGTATTTAACGGATGTCTGTAACTATCTATGATCTGTAAAAGCCGTCTTTAGAAATACAATTCCAAAGGTGGATTCTATGGGACAATTGGGGGCATCGCTCATAACATGACACAAATCGGCCGAAAATGAACATATTCCTGTTTTTCTAGAAATACAAGCATTTCGCACAGGGAAGTTGTTTCAAATGAGCTAAGTTATAATGCACAAGAAAGCGAACTTTGATAAGCTGTGTTTGGAATTTTAACACAATTTGTTGGTTTGGCCTGGAAATAATCTGTTAGCGGTTTTGGGTCCCGTATACATGGCTGCGTCATCTCAGCGAGAGGGCCGTCTCGCGCCCCCCTCCCCATCCGTATACACAGCTGCGCCATCTCAGCGGGGGGGGCGTCTCGCGCCTCCCTCCCGCCCGTATACATGGCTGCGCCATCTCAGCGGGGGCCGTCTCGCGCCTCCCTCGCGTTCCGTATACACGCTGCGGCCAATCTCAGCCGGGTGGCCGTCTCTCGGCGCCTCCCTCCGCCCCGTATCATGGCTGCGCCATCTCAGCGGGGGCCGTCTCGCGCCTCCTCCCGTCCGTATACACAGCTGCGCCATCTCAGCGGGTGGACCGTCTCGCGCCTCCCTCCCCGCCCGTATACCTATACATGGCTGTACCGTCTCAGCGGGGTGCCGTCTCGCGCCTCCCTCCCCGGACATCATAACTCTTCCCGCCGCTGCCGCCACTGCTGGCCACTGGATGTGAGATTCTCCCCACCACTGTCAGAGGCCCTGACTTGTCAGAGGCTTGGCAGCAGGCAGGGAGACCAGCGGTGATAAAATTACACAGAGCGTTCTTCAGTTGAGAAATACTCGAAGCCTTTAAAGGGACACTGCCACCTTCCAAAAAGTTCTCAAATGTACGCCGTTTGTGGTGCAAAATATGAAGTAATGCTGAACACGATTATGACATTTGTTTCTCACAAAAAGTGTTCAATTTCATAAGAAATTAGTTCTAATA
The DNA here is from genome assembly GCA_014673585.1 of Semibalanus balanoides. Lineage (NCBI taxonomy): Eukaryota > Metazoa > Arthropoda > Thecostraca > Balanomorpha > Balanidae > Semibalanus > Semibalanus balanoides. The sequence continues at coordinate 11,069 of VOPJ01002282.1, forward strand.
TTTGGGCTGATGACGTCATATGAAGAAATTTGGGGAAATAGGGAAAACCTTCACGCTGCCTATGTATGACTAGTGTATGGCTAATGTATGGCCAAATGTAAAACAAGTCGACTATCAGCAACATTTAGTAAAGAGTGACGACGTCATCGGCTCAGGATCCCCGCTCAAATACACTGGGGACTGGGGATTTTACAGATGTCAAAATCAACTAAAATTTCTTTGTGATTCGACCTCGGTGGTTGTTTAACTTATACTATACATAGTTGCAATGCCTAGCACGGAAAATAGCTATCTCAACTCAAATATAATGTTAAGGTGGCAGTGTCCCTTTAAGGAAAAAAATCATTCAGCCGTTAGTAATTTCGTTCAAAGCCGAGGACGCTGAATAACTAGTACTTGATCGGGATTACTGTCCACCACTTTTAATATCTCTATCCTTGGGCGGCGCATAGCCCCGGGCGTAAGAAGTAGACGGCTGTCTATGCCTCAGCAAGTACTGCAAAAAGTACGCGGTGGCATCACCGAGCACTTTGATTACGAGATATAATATAATTATCGACTGTTTGATGCATGTAAATGTCAACTAATTAACGTATATACGACAAGGCTCGTCATGGGTTGCATGCTAATCATGGCAGCAGAGCATCATTGCTAGTGAGTGGTCGGCTGTCGTTCCTCTCAGAGGCCCTCTTACTTCACACTGCAGCCAATCTTAGAGTTGACTGCACGTTGTTCTTTACTGCTATTACGCGGGCAGGCTCATTATGAAATTATCGTTTCAAAACTGTGTTGGTTATGTGAAACTGCAGTCTGCAGTCACCGAAGAGATTGTGCAGAATATTGCACGATGGATGGGGTGGTCAGTCTCCCGCAATTTAAACACTTCCGTAACACCACTAGCTGCTATTAATTTGAAAGTAACTATTCTATAACGGCTATTAATACTGGCCTTCAAACTCAGCCACCAAGGAGCCTATTCTTGGGCCAGTCCGGCCAATGCACCTGCAGATCGATCGCCGCAGACGCTTTGCAATAAAATCCCGGCAATCAAACGCAGAAGACACGACAGTTGATAAACTTCAGCAGCATTTTTCGCAGTCAACTGCATGTGCACACTGAGCGCAGTGTGCACACTGAGCGCTGCACCAAGCGCATGCGCTTGGTGCAGGACCGTGCAGGATGGCCGGGTGGTCGACCCGTTGTGAACCGGTGTGGACGGGGGTCTGCAATCCTGTTGCAGAAGGATGCAAAAGGTCGGAGGCAGGCAGGAGTGGTGCGATGTGGTGCCGAACGGGATGATGGAATCCAATTAGTCTAAGTCCGCCATTGCATTGTGATGGTCTGAGTGACCATCGCAATGCAGTGACTTCGTACTGTGTCCGTCACTGCATTGTGATGGGTCTGAGTGGGACATCGCAATGCAGTGACTTTCGTAAGCATGGTTGTCGTACTGTGTCCGTCACTGCATTGTGATGGTCTGAGTGACCATCGCAATGCAGTGACTTCATACTATGTCCGTCACTGCATTGTGATGGTCTGAGTGACCATCGTAATGCAGTGACTTCGTACTGTGTCCGTCACTGAGTGACAGGACACAGTGCGAAGTGACGTATGAGATAAGCGTTAAGCGCTGCTTGCAGGGACGTAACCATCGCAATCGGCGTTGGTGGTTGGGGGCGCAGTTGGGAAGGAGCACGTGCGGGGAAACGACCGACAAGGGAAGCGAGAAGCACCGATGTCATGATCCGCCAAGGCTTGTAGCTTGCAACCAAGTGTATTCGAAGTGTGTTGTCTTATAAGAAGAGACAGCCAAGGACAGAGCTTACGGTCAAGACGCCTGAGTGAGTATGGTCACGTGCATGAGGAGTGGCATTTTAGTCTTTTCATGCGCATTAGCGCCTGCGATTGGGCGAGCGGACTGTCTGGGATTAGGCAGCTGAAAGCGTCCCGGTATTCCCCACCGCGGACCGACGCGACTCGAATTTAAAACGGTGGGGGGCTCCGCCACCGGGTGGGAGGGGGGGCGTGTCCTCCAACATTTTCGGATTTTTAAATTAGGCCTATGGGCGTTGCATAGAAAGAATGGACTTAAGAATGCCTTCGCCCCCCCCAACACACACTTTCGGGAGGTGGCGTCGCCCTTGGATATTCCAGACGTCAGCAGATATTCCAGACAGTGCGCTCAGACTGACTCAGAGTCTCAGACAGCCGCAGCTGACGGCAGAATATAGGTAATGTGAAATCATAAGCTCCAAGTCCAAACTGTATTCGTTCAGGTTGCCATGAAGACAGTTAAACCGAGGACTGAGGAGAACCTGCTTTGAAAGGCGGTACTACATAGCGAGATGAATAGGTTTGGATTAAAGTAATCGCAACACCGATCGCAGCAAAAACATAATTGCGATACGAATGTCGCTATTTCTACCGGTTGCTGGTTTCTGCTTTGGATGTCTGGAGCTGATGACACATGAATTGTCAACTGCTTTCTTTAAACTACAATTGCCGTGCTTCTTTCGTCACCATGACAGTCTTGCATCTCATTTAAAGGTTATTCGAAATAATCTTTTGTCGCGGATATCTCCAAAGCAAACAATCCCTCACTGAAGCTCCTTCAATGGTGAACAATTTGATGTTGGCAATGTATCCGAGACAGATGACTTCCTGTCGGAGTTGTCAGAACGACGTATGCATATAATTTGCCAGTCATGAAGTCCACTGAAGTGGCTCGGCTGACAGAGCGCTGGACTTCCTGCAGTTGGTTGGTTTGATTGTTCTTTAGAAACCATCGCCGCAATGCCATGATTGCACTGATTGCTTGAATGAAAACGGTTTGACAGCCTACTGGAATTCCCACCCCTTCCAGGTCTGTAGTCTGCACCGGACTGTGAATCTCGAAGCTCGCCGCTGGCTTCATGCCGACTTTGGCAAGCTGGGTCATATTTGCTTATTTTTCCCGATATTTGGTTTTGACCCGGATGACCTCCGGTCGGCGGAGTGGCTCGAATGTTGGAGTTAGATGGACCGTCGTCCGTCCCCCAACTTAAGAGCAGTATAGGTACATTCCGAGACACCCACTACTTTACTCAATCACGCCGGTCTTCTTCTCTCAATACCGCCGGTAATGTATAATTACGTGAACGGATAATAAGGACCAAGATCTGCGATATAGTCTTTGTTTAGCTCTGACGCTTAAATATATGCGTTTAAAGGTTCCGACTAAACACAACATAATAATAAGTTGAAAATGAATGCATACAAATTAAAATAATAAAGGCCATGAAGACATTATCGAGATACCAGCTAAATGTCACATTATGTCACATTATGTCATCAATCACCCTTGTCTATGGGATTTGCGCAGTTAGCGAAACATGCATACTTTCGCTACATCCATTCCGAGACGCACACACCACTTCCTAGTTCCTCGATGAAGACGCACCAACCCCATCGGCACCTAGCCCAGCTTAAGTCATTAACATCTCTGTATCGCCGGCAGCTACAGAGCCACCTGATGACCTTTTGATGACCTGTTCATGACCGATCTCTAATCCTGCCTCGGGCGGATATCGGCAGCCGAGCACCGACTCTCGACCCCTCAGGGTCCCGATCACGATCTCTCCATCGATACGCTGTCGAACTATCTCGTGTTCATGAGCCGTCAGTGGTCATCAACTCAATTGCCACCAGCATCTCGACTGAGGCCTCTGCCCACGACACGATCGTAAAAGCATGCTCCCAGCCCTGATCCCACCCGCCTCGCAGGAAGTTGGGTTCGTGGCCGGCCGTCAGGCGCCCATCGCTCACCAGCTCCGCCCCATTGCGGTGCGGTGCAGGGGTGGGAGGTCGTGCCATGGTCGGTCATTGGATTCGGAAATGTATGAAGACCGAACCAGATCCTGTCACGGTCCCTGGTCCGGTTCCGTGTCGTAGTACGAAGAGATCGGCTTTGTGACAACAGACATGTGATCGAGTTATGTGTGAGTTGGACATTCTCACAGGAGACTACAATCTGGTCATGAACTGTGGCAGCTCGGCGCCGTGGCGGAGGTTAAATGCAGACATGAGTGGCACGAGCATCAAAGTTGATGCGCATGCAGTGTTTCTACACTTGTTTCGGCTAGAGGTCGAGTGCATACTATATCTGTGCCTCGAGTAGGGACTTAGTGAGATAAGGAGAGGAAGCGATATTTCGACATTTGAGGATTCACTGCTTGTTTGTCGGTCTTCAGAATGGAAGGTTATTTGAAACAAACGTTGAAAATTACAATATGGCGATGGAGATACGCGAGTTTAATCAATGAGATGTAATTTTCAACCATGTAACTTCAGATAAAACTTGAAATAGCCGCACGCCTTTAGATTGAAGATTGCTATTCCGTGATTTAACAATAACTCTCTCTCGTGGTTTTTTTTAAGAAAGCCACAGTGGATATAGTTTTTCAGATATTTCGCGCTTACGTTGGGTTTTTATAATCAATTGGAAAATTCAATAAGCGATCCCTTCGGGTTTGTCTAACAGCTCTGGGAATTTGTACTATAAAAACACGTGTCGAGTAATACCTCTCAGGGTGGGACCACTTTTGGAGTTCAGCACTCTCATTTCTACGATCGGGGCGTTTCATTTGGCTCATTTCCTTACGAGATTATTCTTAGTGTCCGCAGGGGCATGTTCATATTTCCTAGCGGTCTGCATGTTCTCTCGTCAGTTGATTGCCGATATTGGTGTCTACATCAGTGGCTGTTACTGATCTGGAGATGACAAGATCAAATTTAGCGTCATCGTGTCTGAGACTTCGTTGGTTCGCTTGTTTCTGTGCCCAGCTCAACTCTACAGAGCCGAGAAGCAGGTGCTGTCGGCAACTTCCACTGGCGCCTATATAGCTTCGTGTGCGCGCGAAAACCGCGATTTGCTGAGCGTTACACAGTTTTTGAGTCATACGAATTGCTTATGCCCTTACTAAGATTTGCTCTGATGGGCGGGGATCGGTCTCTATTGCAGGTTTAGCAGGTTACAAAGCGGTGGGAGGCAGTTGAGCGGCTTGCTTGGCTTGACCCACGAGGCGTCATTTATTTACAAGGGTGGTGGGTAGCCCCTGGGTGCGGACTTTGGTTCCCTTTTGCTCAATGGGCCGGGGGACGCGATTGATTTACCAAGGAGGGGGGGCCAAACAAGAACAAACGGCCGACTGAGTTTGGGAGCACGATTCGCAGCCTGTCGTTGTCAGGCTTTGAGGGAGTTGGGAACTTCGATTAGGAGGTCTTGATGGGTTAGAGCAGGAGTGTCGGTACTTTTTTCACTTCGAGTGTACTTGCAATGTAAATTAATCCGCCATAGGATTTATAATGCGTTGAGTTTTAGCGTGGTAGTCAGTGGGTGCATAAGCGCTCGGTTTCATGTTTTAGTGTGGGGTCACTCCTTCTTCTTGGCCCTAGCTCTTTATAGGTGGTTATTTCTTTTTCCAATGCGTTTGCTAGAATGCTTTAAGAGGCAACACTTTTCACACACATTCGGAGATCACACACGTACAGGTCAGTTATAATACATTTTGTTCTACCCAGACCGTTGATTCAGTCTGAGAATTTCAATACAATAGCAGTGAAACAACGCCAATGGTCTTTATTGGGTTGAATAATGGAGTAAATAGGTGGAGTCCGTATCCACCCAACGATAGATCAAATTTGCGGTCGACGTGGACACACTCTGAAAGATGTGTTCGTGAATTTTGCTATAGGTTATGTTTCCAAATGCGAACCGGCGTCATCCCGGCAGCTAGCAGCGTCTCTCTCAATCTATCTGCATTGAACGCCACCTTAAAGTTCTTGTGCTCGTACACTCCACACGTCGCAGGCCTTTTATTTGGGACCCTCATTCCGATTCGTCATGGGTTCATTTATATTTTTAGGGGAGTCGGCGGTCAGCGGGGGACCTGTGCCTCGTCTAGGATAAAACGTTTATAGACGGAGCCTGGTAGGGAGCTTTGTGCAGGTATATTTTATGGGGGCGAGAGAATGATATAAAGTAAATTCGCTCCTACATATTGGATCGTAAGTCCTCGGTTTTCATTGACTGGGGTTGGGCTCACGCGGGTAGGTCAGATTAACCGTGGCAGGGACTGGGGAGCCAGGGATTATAAATGGAGATATCCAATCTCTGAGACCGAGGACCACCGTTATCACCGCCCGTCACACCACAATGGGTAACAAGATACGCAGGTTCTTTAGGGTTTGAGGAGCCTCCGGACTCGGGATAATTTCACAGGAGTACACAGACGACGAGTCGAAGTTCATGTATGCCACATATAATTGAGAGTACGAGAAATCTCCAAAAACAGGAGTTTAGTTTGTGCACATGTCTAGTCTATTTGAGTCGATACACGACTATTTCATGATTCAGTTTCATGAAAATAACTTCATCCGTGACGCCAAGCCTGAATTTCCAAACCGGAACCATCTCTGCTTGAGTTCAACACTTCATACTCCTCCCATCCCGGTGCTGTCCCGCGCCTCTCCCGGCAGCGCGTTCCACCGTGACGCCCTGCAGAACCGTGACACCCTGCCTGACGAAGAGACGCACTCCCGACACGGTCTGCTGATCCTGGCTGAACAGCAGCAGCTGCCTCCTGACGGTCCACCAACGCGACTCGCTGAATCATCTGTATGCTAAGTAACGCGTCTCGTGTCCCATCCATCGTCAGAAGCTGTCTGGCGTCTGCCGTTTTCTCTTTCACTCCTTTCTGACTCCGATTTTCGCCCCGGTCTGGCCAGGCGTGTTGTGCCTTGGTATTGTGACTTCAACACCTTGGCATTACACGACATTCCTCTTGATTACTGATTCTACATTCCATGTAACCGCAACAACTGCATACGATTTAACTATCCCGCAATGTCGCCGGAGCTACTGGTCTTTCCTCTTCACTTTCGGCAAGGACTCGTCTTTGGCTGAGGAAGCCCGGAACTACTTAAGAAAGCTTATGAGCTCACCGAGCAGGACGAGCTCTTGCTAATCCCGTCAGTGAGCTGAGACATTACAAGCTTGTGCAACTGCAGCTGAGGCTCTGAGCCTGTCGGATCTCACCCCTCGCTTGGCTGGACTCCTGACGCCCGATCCACTCTTCCGGCAGCCACACTGCCCAGATGCAGCTGCTATGTGCTGATGTATCAGCTACTCCTCCCACCCGTCCGTCAGCCGACGTGCACATCACACCTCCTCCAGACAAACAGGATGACTGCGCAGATGCCTGTTTGAGAAATAGCATGAGTGTAACATGAGTGATTCTCTCTCCTGGGCTGATGGCCCTTGGCTCCGGCGGCAACACCCGTCAGTAACATGAGTGACTTCTCTCTCCTGGGCTGATGGCCCTTGGCTCCGGCGGCAACACCCGTCAGTAACATGAGTGATTCGGCACCTGTCACTTCTCGATGAGCATCTACAACAGCGGTTACAGTAAGCCCGCATGCCGAGTTATGCCTACGATATGCTTATTTTCCATTACGTGCAGGTTACGTACTCGGCTTGTCTGATGACAGTACTTTAAGAATGCACTGCTCTTGCTTTAGGTAACTTATTGACTTGACGCAAGGGCGTAAATTATATTTGGTGACTGCTCCGGTGCTTTCTCATGGCTCTATGTTTCATTGGTTCCAAATATGCATACCATTTAACTATCTGAAAATGCATCAAAGCGGCAGAATCCGCACCAATATTTAAAGCACGTTGGACTTTTGTGCTGTTTATACCTTAAGACATAACAACTAATAAGTACGTATATGGACCTTAGTTGTCGGCCCGCCCTTAAACCCCAATCATCATCAAGTACGTACATGGGCGAATCTAGTAGATATATGACTGCTGTTTTTTACAAGAAGTACTTTGCGATCATAATATTAAGCACGATAGGAATTCTTTCCCGGAAAAGTAAATATGATCCTTATTAGTGAAAACTAGTTTTACTAGCAAACAAGGGATGATTCCTTGCAGTTGCGCTGGACGCTCTGCACCATGGTAACAGACACGCCGGACGCCCCGTAACCAGGAGGCACCGGACGTTCTGTCATTATGGTAACAAAGTGCGCCAGACGCTATGTAACCATAGCAACGGAACTGCCCAATGTCCATGGCACTCTGTAGCAATCGTACCATTATGTAACCCTGGTAACGCTCTGTAACCATGATTGCACGTTCCGTCAGCGTGCCCGGCGGACGTACGATGCACCAGACGCTATGTAACCACGGTAACGCAGCAGCACTGGACGCTCTGTAACCATGGTAACCGTTCCGCCAGCCTGCACGGTGGACGTCAGATGCGCGGCACAGACGGCAGACGACCGAGAGTCTGAGACTGCAGAGAGACGGTGACTCGACAGGTCTCAGCGCTTTCTAATGAGCGCTGAACACGGGGGAAAAAGATCCGCGAACCTCCCTCCACCACCGGCTGTCGGCGCCGGCTTCTGCGCCGCGCCGCCCGGCGCCGATGGCACAGGGTTCCCATCTGTGGTGGCTCCTGCCAGGTTTCCCATCTGTGGCAGCTTTTGTCAGGTTTCCCATCTGTGCAGTTCTGTACTGTCGGGAACTCGGGAGAGAGAGGCGGAGCGGAGGCGGGCTCGCTCGTCCCGGTGCCTGCCTCGCTGGTATCTCGGCGGCATATGTGATGCCCTGTTCGTGAGGTGTGCTGTTATTGTTCGCACACAACGCGGGCCATGTCTGGTCATGATGTATTGTCGGCGTCTGATGTCATAGAGGAGAAGCGAAATCACGTTTCGTGGTTATACTTACGTCACCATGTGGTATGGGGATGCCTTCCTTGCTGTTGCTGTATCGAATGCGTTATGAAACATCGAAAGATGTCCTTGGTTCAGAGATATCTATGAGGCTGTGTGCTTTCATCTATTATTTTGGTTTAACAGTCATATATTATGACAAGAATGTCTAAATAAGATATAAAGATAAAGTGAAACTAAGTAAACTACATAAATGTTTTTACCAAAAACCTTTATGAAAGCATCAAAAGGCTCAAAGTACACGGATTACACGAACATTGATACTTCAAGTGTATCCATGTTCCTAGCAGTAGCGTGCAGCACTTTAACTCGAATGGATTGACGTTAAATCTCACCGAAGAGATACTCCACCCTGGAGACCCCACACTGCCACCTCCAGACTCCGCAGTTCCAGATCGTGACCCAGCCCTGAAGAATGGGCTCATTCCTATGCTAACCTGGCTATTTGCATTTCGTTCACATGTCCGGTTCAGTCAAACGTTAGCTGTTTCAGCTCGCCGCTTTTCTTTCTGACCGACTCAGTGCCGACCCACCTCCGTTTCCTAGTCAACGCTTGCCTCACTAGCATCAGGCCAATGTCAATGTCTTTCACAACATTGCCGGCCACACAAACACCTTGACCTTTCGTCACGTGACCTGAGTTCCGGTAGCGTCGTGCCGCTGTACGCGGGTCGGCCTCGCTCCCGGATGTTCAGCGTCACGAGAAAGCCCCCGCCCCCGCCCTAGTCCAGAGACACTACTGACGACGCAAGATCCTCCATAGCGGATCCTTAGTAACTCGGCGGGGCCCCCGACTACTGCACGTCCAGTTATAGGTGAATCATTGAATACCTACCATTGGTCCAATGAGGCAACACATTTTATTGGAAACTCTGGAATTAAAGGGAATGTTTCACTTCTCTGAAAGTTGTCCAATGTACGCCGCTTGTGGTGCAAAATATGTAGTATTGCTGCCGACCCACGATTCTGGGACTTTTTTATCACAAACAGGTGCTCATTTTTCAATGAAAACTAAAGTTTTTAAGTATTTTGGCTGATGACGTCATATGAAAGGATTTTTGGAAGAATAGGAAAAAAACTTTCACGCTGCAATATGTATGACTAGGTATGCTTAAATGTTAGCCAATGTAAAACAAGTCTAGCTTTCATCACATTTTGATAAAAAGGGATGACGAATCGGCTTTAAGAGGCTACCCTAATACACTAGGGCCTTATTTTTTGCAGATGTCAAAATCAAACTAAAATTTACTTTCGATTAGACTCTGTGGGTGTTTTAACTTCTACAATACTTAATTTCAATGGAAATTCCAACAACTTGGCCATCTCAACTAAAATCTTATGTTAATGTGAAACATTCCCTTTAACGGAGTAATCGCAAAAGGCATATTTTGAGAACAGAGAGACTCAGAAGGCTATTTGCAAGTGGTATATAAGTGTCTGAATTATCATATAGTGTGCATATCGGAGACTAATCTTGTTTCAAATGTATTACTTTTCACCATATATTATCATACAATTTCTAAATATTTCCGACAAGTTTTCCCGCTTCCCACTGGTTTCCATATGCACCGCAGCTGAAGCTATACTGCAGCAGCCGCGGTTCTTCCAGCGTCCGAACGGACACGTGAGACGCGGCGGTGAGACGAGGTGGCAGGTCCGTGGGAGTGTCCACTGCGGAACGCGACCACATCGAGGCCGTGCGGCGAGCTGCTCTCCCAACCCCTTTCACTGCTGTTCGATTAGCACCTGCCGCAGAAGGAAAACTTGAGTTACGATCGGCGCTGAGCTGTTATAAAACCGGCAGAGACATGGAGATAAAACAGCGACGTTGTCATGGTAACAAGTAACTCAAGAAATAAGCTGCACAGATGTAAAAAGCATTACTGATTTAAACATGAATGAATAATATATCTGTTGATAAAACGCTTAAACATACTTAGTTGCCACAGCAAATTTGTTCATCATACAGTGCAATTGATGCTCTTTCATATTGTCTGTATGCTATGTAGGTATTACCTCCAATAAAACAGATATCGCATGGATACATAATAGTTTTTCATACTAACATCCCCTCCCCTATGAAAGCTTCGTGTTAAATAGTCTCTCTCGGGTTAAACCAGGTATCGGAATTGCTACGATCATTGGAAATTCCAATAAGCGATCCCTTCTTTTGTCGCTAAAACGTGTGATTTAGGGCGAGTGCCTTTACGCCATATGTAAATTTTAGTGTCCCGCAGGGGTCTATCATCGGTTCTATTATTTTTAATATATTTGTTAACAACATTGCGGGCTTTCTCACTCATGGTCGGCTACTATGCGGACGATACGCAGTTGTTAAATTGCTTACTAAATTGCTCTGATGGGTTCTGAGTTTCAGCGTGGCATCAGCGCTTTTGACCCACCTCTGGGGCCTGGTGGGCCTTTTTAGGCCCGATTGTTATGAAAGACGAAACGGCACTGTTTTTGACCGGCGTGCGTCAACTGGTGAAGGTCTCGAGTCATTATCTCTGATAGGTTGAGTTTTAGCGTGGTAGTAGCCTTTTTGGCCCTTCTCTGGGCCCTGGTGGACTTTCTTTGGGCCCCATCGGTAAGAAAGGCGAAATGTCACTATTTCCGACCAGCGTGCGCCGATTGGTGAAGGCCCCGATTTGCTATCTCTGATAGATTCTGAGTTTCAGCGTGGCAGTAGCGTTTTTTATCTTCTTTAGGCCCTCGTGGGCCTTTTTTGGGGCCCGATCGGTATCAAAGGTGAAGCGGCACCCCTTGAAGAGCGTGGCTTTCGAATGGGGAAAAGATAAAGTCTCTAGCTTATGTAGCTCCAGAGTTTCAGCGTGTCAGTTAACCGTGGCAATGCAATTATATACCCCGCGCACCGTTATCGGCCCGAACAATTACGCTCTTTTTGCCTGGTGGTAAAAATAACGCGGCACCTCCCATTGAATCAGATTCAGAAGGCGATTAGATGCACAGCCCGAGAGGTCACCGGTGCAAGGCGCCAGGATCACGTGACTCCAACGCTGAACGCACTGCCACTGGTACCGGATCGGCGAGCTAGTCGAGCACCGTGACTGTTTCAAGGTGTCTCGAGCCCGCACAGACCAAAATACCCCATCCAAAGTAAGGACGAATCCTACCCTCTCTTGGTCATGTTGCCATGCGTGACACCAGGCTGACGGACTCTGCGCAGCCCTGCACCTGCCGACGATACGGCTGGCTGACCGGCACTCGGCGCTGGCTGACCGGCACTCGGCGCTCGTTTGCATACTGAGCAGCGGCCGCATGGAGCACTCTTCCAACTGAGAGGACCAGGAATGTTCAAACTCGGGGAGTTTCAAAGTGGCACTACGTAAACGGCAGCCTCATCAATCAGCTGTCTTCTGTGTAGCACTATGAAATGGATACATCTGTCTGTGTATTTTTGGGTTTTGTGCTGTGTATAATAGTATATCTTCACCTATTGGGTATGTAGAAACTGCAAAACCAATGTCCCGAAAAAGTGTGGTCATGGGTGGACTGGTGAATACAATAGGTGCAATCGATATCATTGGTAGTCTGAAGGCACAGCACATACGACTTTGATCAGACGAACAGGCGGCAATAGACGAGACAATGGCTTTTGGCTGAATATCTCAATTGCATCTCACTGTTTTTTGCTATGCAGTGGTATCAGAGACTGGGCGGTCGCCAAAGAAGCGTGAAAATATTATTGTCCCAACAAGATTTTAGTTATGCGTGCGGGATTTATGCCAGGATAATGTGTATCTCTACTGTATCTCCCAGGCTACTGTATCTCACAGGTTTTTGTTAAACACAGATACAATTTTAGAGACTGCACAGTTGGAAAAGAAACCTTAAAGTATGCATTGTTCTGGCCTAAGATTGTAGCTATACATTCGCCATGCTGATGTTCTTACGAACGGGAACGAACACTGGGCATGCATTAACTTCACTTTGAACAGTGCTGAGCACTAGCGGATCCAGGAGGATTGGAAGAGGGGCAAAGTGACCATGCCTCCCCCAACCACCTGAAATCGATACAAATTTGACACATTTCCTGATATACAAGAAAAACTAAGCAACTTTGCTTTCTTAATCAGCTTTATCAATGCATAAGCAAGCGAAATCCGATGTGTTTTCAATAATTGCGTGAGACTTTTTGTTATTGATCGGTCCCCCGAAACAACCCGTGCCCCCCCCCCCCTCCACCCTCCCACCCGAAACCACCGTTCTGGATCCGCCAATGGTCCTGAGTTCATTTGGACTGCCAAGGTCTCTAGAAAACACTTCCCTTGCTCAAAGCCTTGACCAAACCATCGATAATTTTCCTCTCGACTGTCGGGCTGCGTCCTGTCGCCGCCGCCAGGCAGTATGGACTGGCAGGTGACGATTCCGACGCCCCACCGACAATCAATCCATCCGGGGCGGCTGGATGACGGCCAGCGGCGCTGGCGGCGATGGCGGCTCCCACCAGCCCGGAATTTTCCCGTTTTCACTTTCTACGTGAGCGGACGTGAGGCGGCGTGCGGCGGTCTGGCTGCGGCGGGCGGCGGGTGTCCGCGGGCGGCATGCTCTGCTCGGGGCTGAACTGGACCGCTGCTGCCGCTCGAGCTGCCGCGGTCGCCGCCGCCGCCGCCGCCGCCACGCCCCTGGGCGACGCGCTGACGGCGGCCGGACCGCAGCGCCGCCGCGGACCGGCTTGGTAACCACTAACCAGTAACCACCGCACCGCTCGGGGGAAAATTACGTCATGGAGAGAGAAGAGGCCTGACCAGGGGACCAGACGAGCGACTCAGACATTCTACTATATAGGATCTAGTGAATGGCAGCAGGGATCATCTCTTGCTCTAAGGACGTTGAAAGTATTTTGAGAGCCCACACATGATCGCTGCCCTCCGGGTGTTTTTCTGGTGGTTTTGGAAATTATTTTCTATCAGATGCGTGTTTTTATTCATGTAGTTGCGCAGCTTACTTTGTATGGATAAAGGGATGTTATGAGCTACTTTCAATGGATTGGTGAAGTGTGGTTGAATCAGAGAATGGAATGGATCAATCCAATCCGTTATGAATATATCCATCTTGTCTTTATATTAATCCAGTCCAACTCCATTTTGTATCTCAAAGTTGTTGCAAGCAAATTCAATCCGTGCTTATATTAATTAGTTACCTGCAAGTTTTATGGCACATTTTAATATCTTGCTTGCGTTGTTAGCAGGTTTAAACATGGACTATACATGCATGAGCCATGTGGCGATCCAGGCAAATCTTCATTTTGTTGGAACCTGCAGTTTATGTTTTTTATTGGTTACCTTCTATTAAAAGTTAATTGGAAAAATATAATATAAATATTTCAAATTATTTCACAATCTTGTGACGATCCAGTTCATCCAAATCAAATGAAGTAGGGGAGAGTGCCCACCAGTGAACACCCCTTTTGAAAAATCGGTCTAGTGGCTTTGTGCTTTGTCCTGGGTCTGAAACTTCGTCTACGAAATGTACTTAACTAAATGCTAGGAATAGCCACTACCAAATCAAATTTAACTCAATACAAATTTTGAGTTATTAACAAATTTCATTTTTTTACCTCACTGCATTTTCACTGGTGGGCAATGGTTACATCAGTGAACATGGAGGTTCCAACCAGTGAACAGGGGGGTCTCCAACAGTGAATAGGAGACTTTTACCATCGAGTAGTGGGCGTTTTGTTTTTTGGCTGGGAACATCATTGACACTTTGACATCTGTGGCACTTGCAATAATAAACACATTAAAACAATATATTTTCGAGTTCAGGAATCGTATCTACAAATGTCTTAACAAGTCAAACAATTAGATGTCAGTAACACAAACAAGTTGACTACGTAATATAAATTAACATTATTCTGACAATATTGTCTTTGGAAGTTTGGCACTGCAACAAAGCAACTAGCATCGAATGCCTGTTAGAGAGAGGGTCTCATAAACGTGAGGATTTCCTTGTCCTGGCCCCGTGGAGCCTTTTGGGTATTCACGCCTCACCAACATATCACTTGCATTCACAGTTGAAAAGTTGAGATTCGGAAAGAAGATCCACCATGAACAGTGTTTAACTGGTGGGCGGCCCACCCTTTTCATGGTGGGCATTCAACATTATTTGATAAATCAAATTTGAGGGGACAAATTAGTCTGTTTCAAATATGACATTCACATCATTCAATGACATCGCAAAGGGTGTCACCAAAGTTAAATTTCAACTAAATATACCAGATATAATTTGGAAAGCAGAAACCGACTACTCTCGAAAATAAAACGTAACGTAAAAAAATGACTCAATTGCATCCTACAGAACCAAATGAAATCAATCCATTGCTGTTAACACCTTTAAACATCATCGCTTCGTGTCAGCTATCACCACCGACATCGATGAAATTATCACATTACTAATATAGGCACCTGTTCACTGTAGGCACCATGTTCGCTGGTGGGCACTCTTCCCTATACCTAATGGATCAGGGTTGCGATGGACTTATTAAAGATGTTTCACAATTTTAAAACTGTCCTCGAACAAGTTATTTTGTGTGATCACATTTATATTGCACAACACTGACCGTCAACTAGGCTACTCGCCATTTCATTCCACGCATGCCATCACCCTACCAACCAAAACCACGCACGTGTTCTGCATGCCACTGCTCTACTGCGCAGAGAAGGCGGGCAGTCCTGCGCCGGTGATCCTTTCTCCGTCCTTGGCTGCGTGTCATCTGGTCCCGGACTTCTCCGAAAGGAAGAGCGGCCGCGCGTCCTGGCCCCATTCCCGAGCCCGCGGCGGCTCTTCGCTCTCGTCCGCGTCGTCCGGCCGGCCGCCGATGGCATCACCATGATCTGCTCACTGACCGGTGCCGGCGGCACCACGGTGGCGTCACTCGCCGCTCTCCGTCCGGTGCAGGATGACGTCGGCACGGTCACCGATGACGCCATCTTCCTCGGTCTGATGACGTACCCTGGTGACGCACCATCCTCGGCGTCATGGGTCCAGATGCCTCGCCGCCACGGGTCCGGATGACGGCAGAGGCAGTCACACCTCAACCGTTATAAAACGTCGGAGTCGTCACTGCCGCCGCCGCTTACCGCGCACGCCTAGACTGTACAGTGCACACTACACACACGCACACACAGACATACATACGCTAAGTGCATTATGTAAAGTGACGTGACTTGCGCTCGTAAAGCTGTCTCTGGTGACGTCCTTATTTGTAAAACACTGATGTGTACACACATCGGCGTATATCAAACTGTACTTAACGCAGATGTGCTGTGAAAAGTGACAGCGTTAACTGTCAACATCGAAGGAGTCGGGATATCAGGGACCAGGGCGGTAAGTTCTTTAGCCCTCACCCTACGGGAGCTCTTCTCACCTTCGCCCTACGGGGGGTCCTAACACCCCCTGTCAACTTCCAAACCAAGCAACATATAGCAACGTGGTAAGAACAAGCATGTTGCCTGTCATGTGAGGAATCTAACGGTACCTAATCTTTAGGTTTCAGGTCAACGGGTGACCTTCCAGGTCAAATGAATGACCTCGACTCGACCGCGTCCAGAATAGCGATTTTGCTGTCAGAAAACCTGAAAATCAGAAATTGATAAACGTAAATAGAATGATATATTTCTAGACCAGTTTTATTTCAAAAATACAAAAAGTATTTACATGCTTGTATCTGGTAAAAAAAGTCAAAAAGGTGAATTTTAGTAATGACGTCGTGAGTTTCTTATGCTTAGGGAGCCATCACTCGGTCAAAATGAGAAATATTGCTTTGAAATTTTGTTTGAGTAATGTCCGTACTAATTTATCTTCCATATATTCCTGTTTGTGAACATCTTTGAAAACTTCGATGTTGTAGTGTTTTTTTTTCCTTTTTTTAATTTGGGGGTCAAAAACCAAAAATTGTTAAAATTTGAAAGAGCCATTCAGAGAAAATGTCATTTTGTATCTTTGACTTTTCTTGTTTGCAATTTGCTGTAAAATTATATTTTCTACCATTTTTCCAATTTTCATCATTTTTCCACACGCATGACGTCACTAAGACGTCATTATTTCCCAAACTTTCGAAAAAAATTGAGCAATTTTGACAGCATGCGTATAATTTTTGCAAACTCAGCTACGAACAATTTCAGCAAGATCGGCAGCATGTGTAAACATTTATGCAAGAAAAACCTCAGGGGGGTTGCGTTAGGACCCCCGTTTGGCGAGGGTTAAGACCCTTCGCTGTAAGTCTAATTTAAGTATGCATATATGCAGTGGCGGGCACAGCTAACTGAAAAGTTAGCTTCGCCAACCGCTAATACGCTAACTAAAACAAACAATAGCTTCGCTAACGCTAAACCGCTAAACCGCTAGGACAATTACCGGAAGCTTACGCTAACTGCTAACCACTAACTTGTGTCACAGTTTTTTTTTAATCCTTAAAAACAGACTTGGAGGGCTGAAATTGTAATGTTGCTTAGACATAGAGCTTTTCAAAAAGGTATATCATGCCAAAATCATATAATGATCAAGGTGTTTACACATAATTAAATGAACAAATACATCATTTGTTAATTTAATTAAATTATTTAAACATAAGGGTGCTCTGTCTCCGTCATTCCCTTTTCCTTACCTCCTCCTTCCCATGCCCACACCTGAGGATGGCTTAACACGCGCACCGCCGGGGGTCTGCGCCGAACACAAACCACCTGGAGGGGGGGATTTGTGCCCCGAACCCCCTAAGATCTCGAAAACCACGCAATGTAGCGACAAGCAAAGCGGCGTTAGATTGCTCAAGACAAGATATATCGAAAATATATCAGTTTTTTAAGTTTAGTCATTATTGAAGTCACCAGAGGTCATCGAAGGTCAGATTTTCCGGTTTTAGGACTTGACTCCAGAAACCCATAAAAAACTATTATAGCTAGGAACAAACAGGTTAGAGCAATCAAAAGCTCTTAAAAAATGCAATCGCCTCCATGTCCTCATTTTTTGCTAAGGCCAATAGTTTAGGCTCCAGAGGTCATCAAAGGTCAAAAAGGCAATGTTTGGCAAGCTTCCCGGACCAAAGTTCGTAAACATAAGGTTCGTAATGGAAAAGGTTCGTAAGCAAAGGTTCGTAGCAAAGGTTCGTATCGGAATACCAGTTCGTTATGGGATAAAAGTTTCGTAACGGCCAAGTTCGTAATGGAAAAGGTTGTATCGGATAAGGTTCGTATTTCAAAAAGTTCGTATTTGCACAGGTTCGTACTGCTGAGTTCGTAAAGGAGAAGGTTCGTATGGAAAGGTTGTAAGCAAAGTTTGGTATGCCAAAGCGTTCGTATCGGATAAGTTTCGTATCGGATAAAGTTCGTGAGCGGTCAATCAGTTCGTAGCAGGAAAGGTTCGTATGCTAAGGTTCGTATCGGATAAGGTTCGTATTCAAAAAGTTCGTAACGGATAAAGTTCGTATGCAACAAGTTCGTATGCTTAAGTTCGTAAAGGAAAAGGTTCGAAAGGTTCGTAAGCAAAGGTTCGTATGCAAAGGTTCGTACTGGAAAAAACCGTATCAGTATACGAGTTCGTAAAAGCTAAGCTAGCAAACGAAAATGTTAGTACGGATGCTTTATCGACTTGCTCGCTCCGCCTCGCAATGCCGATGAATGGATGGAATTGATTGATATATGAGGCCTGTTCCGCATCTAATACATATTATTGGATTACCGCTGACGTCACAACCTTCGGTGACGTCATCGCCATTTGAGACGTCATAGATAGGCTAATGTTCTATAGACATTTGATTTGCCAATATGTGTCGTCATAAGCGCGTCGTATTCGTATTCGTTTTCAGCGTCGAATTCAGATTTTCCCAAAACTTAGTAAATAGGTAGATCTCAACAAGTTATGCACGAGTATGCAATCCGTTTTGACCTAGGTCAAGTGGTTTGACCTCCAGAGGTCATTGAAATGTCACCATACGGGGTACCTGTAGTTTTCTTTTCAATTAACCACTCCGATATGCTCCAAATGCTCAAACGCTCGCCAGCGCTTGCTTAAGGAAAAATACAAATAATGTACAGCCAAAGGTCAAGTCCAGAAGACAAATAACGAGATTTTAAGCCTCGATAACGCAGCTGGGTACTGTAGTTTTCGTTTACGTTAGAGCTGCTTTCGCAAATAGCTCAACACCGATTCCTCAGCATCATCGCTTGCCTTAAAGGAAAAATAAAAGATAATATAGAGGTCAAAGGTCAAAGGGTCACAGAGACAAATACGACATTTTAAGCCTCGATACCAGCTCGGGTACCCTGTAGTTTTTTCGTTTACTCTTCGATTTGCTCGCAAAATTGCTTAAACGACTCGCCAAAATCAAAGCTTTCTTAAATAAAAATAAAAATAATATAGAGGTCAAAGGTCAAGGTCACAGAGACAAATACAACATTTTAAGCATCAATAACAGCTCAGGTACCCTTTAGTTTTTTCGTTTACTGTTCGATTTGCTCGCCAAATGGCTCAAACGACTCGCCAGCATCAAAGTTTGCTTAAGGAAAAATAATAAAAAAACATATAGAGGTCAAAGGTCAAGATCACAGAGACAAATACGACATTTTAAGCCTCGATAACAGCTCGGGTACCCTGCAGTTTTTTCGTTTACCGTTCGATTTAAAAAAGTGATAAATTGCACTTTGGATATGCCACTGATCGTTAGTTGCATATTTGTATCTTGAAAGCATTTGCAGATAAAGTTATAGGCGTATCTACTTTTGCTGAGGACTTTTCGTTGCGTGTTTCCAGATTTACTGACATATGACTGTTCCGACGCTTTTTAAAAACTCCGAAGAATTTAAACTAAATTAAACATTTTGCAACGCGGAAAACCCTTTTGCATACGCACTTTATAACATTTTGAACCTTGGCTATTCGAAAATTAATCCGATACGAAACCTTTCCATTAACGAACCTTGGGCCTGAATAGAGCATTTGATACGACACCATTGCATACAAACCTTTGCTTACGAACCTTTTCCTTACGAACATTCTCCTTTACGCAACTTTCAGCATACGAACCTGTTGCATAGCAACTTTAATACGTTACGAACTTTTTGAATAGAACCTTATCCGGATACGAAGCTTTGCATACGAACCCTTGCTTAACGAACCTTTCCATTATGAACCTTTTCTTTACGACTTTAAGCATACGAACTTTTAGCATACGAACTTTATCCGTTACGCACTTTTTGAATACGAACCTTATCCGATACGAACCTTTTCCATACGAACTTTCGCCGTTACGACTCTTATCCCATACGAACCTATCCGAATAACGAACCTTTGCATAACGAACGCTTTGCTTTACGAACGCTTTCGAACGCTTTTCCTTTACGAATTAAGCATACGAACTTGTTTGCAATCGAAAACTTTACCGTTTACGCAACTTTTTTTAATACGAACCTTAATCGACTACGAAACCTTAGCATAAGCGACCTTTGCTTACGAACCTTTTCCTTACGAACCTTATGTTTAACGAACTTTTGTCCGGTTACCGTTGGGCAAAGCTGTTTTTGGCAAATAACACTTAATCTAATAAATATAGGGAAATAATGTTGACGCCATCGTGTTTTCTCCTGAAGGTGCTTTAAAAAATATTGATGGTGACCTGCTTAGGGTTAACTGATAAATTCAACCTCAGGTCAAGGTTATTTGGTGACCCAAGTAGGTCAAGCTGCATATCGGGCGACGCGGCTTGACGAGACAAATATAGTAGGTCATTCGCTCGTCTCTATCTTTATCTTATCAAGATTAATTAGCAAAGCATTGCTGATGACCTCAGATGACCTAGTATGACCTTGCAGAGGTCACTTAGCAACCATGACACCTGGTTCACCAAGAATAACCTAAAATAACATGTTTCTGAAAGAATTTGCCTCACCCGATGCATATTCTGTGAAAAAGAAGCATCTGTATGTTTTCCCATTCACTTATATTAGGGAAATCACGAAATTGACCCGAGCTTAGATCACCGATATACAATTTTGAGATAAGCAAAGTGTATGCATGCACCTATGATCTTATGAAATCATGTAAGTTTGAAACCGATCGGCACAAAGCACTGGCTGTGGTATGACCGCAAGCGCTTTTGAGGTGGGGTCACGTGATCTTGGCTGGTGACCTGACCTGAGATGACCCGAATTAAAAACTAGATTGTGTGGGTAATTGATGCGCAAACATCTCTGCGAATTTTGGCGGTGCTGCGCGTTGCCGTTTTTCCGCTACTACTGAAAAACCGGAAGGGAGGGGGCGAAAATCAACACCCGGCGGTGCACGGGTTAAGGCCAAAAATTGCGGACTTAAAGTTAGCGAAACTCAATTTGACGGAAACTAATTGGTCCGCTAGCGGTGTCCAAAGCAAACGAAAACGCTAATCCAGAAAACGAAAAGTTAACTTCGCTAATTAGCACTTAGCAGTTAGCGGATTAGCGGAACCGTGCGCACCACTGTATGTATTTGCCCAGTTAACAGTCCAATTCGCATACACAATCAAACACACAATCACAACTAACGGACGTCCACGCACTATAGCTGCTTTATGTACGCTTATAATTTGCTCGAAATTCCCGAAATGAGTCATTAAACATATCCAGGCATATTTACATTTGAACATGAGCTCATTGACATAACTGGTGTCTTTACAAAAATACACCTTTTGCAGTATTTGCTCGTGCGAAAGTTGCATTTTTTTTCAAGCGATCACCAACAGGGTCACCCCCACTAACAGGTGAAGTCAAAAAGGCACAAACATATTAGACAGTAGGTACAGCTACAATATAAATATACAAATATAAGATATACTTCGCAAAATGCTCTAAAAATACATACACAATAAAATCAAAATGATGCCAATAACGACGAAAAAAAAATATAAAAACAAACAAAGTATGATGCAATGTAAAGGTAAAAAGCAGCGCTCGTAAAAAACACCGTAGGCTAAAAAGTGCTAAAGAGACGCAACGTAAGTTAGTACACGGGCTTTAAAAGTACCAGAGGCGTCTGCAAAAACGTCTGCCTCTGGAACGCTGCTTAAAAAGGAGTTGACTAAGATGTGTGTACCTGCAGAATAAACCCCGTTTCACGCGTGTTCACTCGCTGGACGGGGCACATAAAACAGTCTGCGAGTGCGGATCGATCGAGAGGTGCATGAAGTGAAATTGCGTATAAAAGGATTAAGAATATAATTTTGAGTTGAGAATATTCTGGTGCAAAGTAGTCGTGCTGAACTTCGACCGTGATGGCTAATGAAGTTATCCGAAAGTGACCCAAAAGATCAGCATATGCCAGGGATAGCGTGTTCGGATGTGTGTCGATAGAAGCCATATCATAAAAATTTTTATGGTTTGTTATCTCGATCGATCCGCACTGTGTGGGTGTCGGCCGCACCCGTCCAGATCACACTGCCATATTCTAGAGTCGATCGAACGTTGGAGAAGTAGGCACACATCAAAGCGCTTTGATTAAATTTTGATCTTCCTAAGCCGGTTTGAAATGACGGAATAATCCGAGGCTTCGGCGTGCTCTGCTAACAATGTTGTTGATGTGAGGGGCGAAAGTGATGATACCACGCGTCTGCTCTGTCATTCTCGTTGTTTTGGGCGCAGCTTATAGAGGAAAGTAGGTGTCTAAGAAGAAGCAAGACGTTAGCCGTCTGTCCAATATAACATAACGGATCTCTGATGGTCTCAACGGTTTCTAAACAAGTATATCCAATTGCATTATGTTGAACAATTGGATATCGTCTTAGTGTTACACTAAATGACTTACATTTTCCTGAATTCAGCTTTAGCTTCCATGTTTTTGACCAATTGTGGAGCTTTGTAAGATAGTTTTGTTGGTAAATGGTATCGCTAAGCCCTCGTATTTCTGAGTATAATTTTATGCCGTCTGCAAACATAAGACAATTGGTCTGAAACTGCAACGGAACGTCGTTTACGAAAATGGTAAAAAGCAAAGGCGAAATGAGACTTCCCTCTGGAGTGCTGGAAATAACACTCTGTCATGAAGAGGCTTTGCCGTTCATGAAATGTGAGATACTTAGGTATGGGGTTTCAACTTCGTAAATAATGTAAGTATTCACACCATTCCTATTTACACACTTATCTTTTAGAAAACTTGTGTTCGGCGTGTATTTGTATGACACCTTCATATGTATGTCATCAATATGAGAGGGGGTCCATTGCAACGGTGTTTCAAAGTAATTATAAATACGGTGGAAAGGAAAATCATGCACGTTTTTGTGCTATACCTGTTTATCTGCTTACTGGATTAGGTGTTGTTTACTTTTTACATCAACAGAACAACCTGGGCTTTTGCTGTCAAACAAAGGGTTTCAAAATTCCCGAGTTGCGAACCATCATTATAACCACAATAATCCCAATCCATCAAACCAGCGGTAGAGCGCCTCTCTGGCTGCTTCCAGTGTTACACAATCGAAATGGAATGCCGATGTGGCGCTCTACCCACACCCATTCCATGTCTTCATACTCGTGTGTGAACACTCCTTTGCCGGTAGTTCGGTCCGATTTAATTGTTATATTTCGATGGCTCTCAAGGACGGAGCCCCAGGCTATACTTTAAATAATTAGCTGGTACATTACAGAAGCAGGCGACGGTTTCTCCGTGTGTCCATTCAGGGAGCGATGTCATGGGAGTAGGCACAGCCGAAGCGGAAGCACAGTGGACTATACTTTGCTGTCTACTGTCACCGCGTCACAGTGTCCACTATCACCGGGTCTCACGTCACCCAGAGAGACTGCTACAGTCCACTGTCTAGCATCACCGTGTCATATATCTCTCAGATTACAGTCCACTGTCTAGCATCACCGTGTCAGATAACCCCCAGATAACAGAATACATCACCCAGGTTACAGTCAACTGTCTAGCATCACCGCGTCATATATCTCTCAGATTACAGTCCACTGTCTAGCATCACCGTGTCAGATAACCCCCAGATAACAGAACACATCACCCAGATTACAGTCCACTGTCTAGCATCACCGTGTCACACATCACCCAGATTACAGTCAACTGTCTAGCATCACCGTGTCACATATCACCCAAATTACACTACACTGTCAACTGTAACCAACCGTGTGACAGTGTTAATTGTCACAGCATTGCGGTCTCCCCAGGCGCAGCCCACTCCACCAACCTTATTCAACAACCGTCGTGCCAGTACAAGCGGTCGCACACCAACCCGTTCGGCCGTGATTTTCAGCTATAGAGCGACGGCCGAAATTCGCAATTCGCTCTTTGAACACACTTCATTCGGTCGGTGGAGTCGTTCGCGGCGAAAAAAGCTGAGCATGCTCATCTTGTTATCCGACGGAATCGCTGAACTATATACAAGATAGGGGAACGAATTATGCACAGCATGTTCTTGCCGCTCTGAAATTTATGATGAGCAAGTTTCGTGATTGTTAATGTATATTTACGGTCAAAAATGACCACAAAATATATCGAATAGGTAGACTGTATGTCAGAGGGGTGACGTCGCGGCCGAATGGCGAAGTGTGCGGCCACCTTACTCTCCACTTTCAGGATGGTTCCCCTGTAGAATAGCGGAAACGTGAGTTGTGTTTAACTGAAGGTTTACTATGGTGCGCATTAGTTCCTGCGGCATCACGTTACATCCGGTGACTGATGTCGGACGTGATGTCACGTGACATTCTGTGTCGTAGTCGTATTCTCCCTTCAGTCACGTACTCCCTGTCACGTGCTGCTCTGTCGCGTTCA
The DNA here is from genome assembly GCA_014673585.1 of Semibalanus balanoides. Classification (NCBI taxonomy): domain Eukaryota; kingdom Metazoa; phylum Arthropoda; class Thecostraca; order Balanomorpha; family Balanidae; genus Semibalanus; species Semibalanus balanoides. The sequence continues at coordinate 35,609 of VOPJ01002282.1, forward strand.
GTACCTGGACCCATCGGACCAGTTATTTCTTTAGTTCAGTCCCTTTCATTCTTTATTTATTCGTGCCCCGTTTCCCAGTCCGTTTCCCGGTCCCGTTTCCCGGTCCCGTTTCCCGGTCCCGTTTCCCGGTCCCGTTTCCCGGTCCCGTTTCCCGTCCCGTTTCCGGTCCCGTTTCCCGTCCCCGTTTCCCCGGTCCCGTTTCCCGGGTCCGTTTCCCGGTCCCCGCTTCCCGGTCCCGTTTCCCGGTCCCGTTTCCCGTCCCGTTCCCGGTCCGTTTCCCGGTCCGTTTCCCGGTCCGTTTCCCGGTCCCGTTTCCCGGTCCCGTTTCCCGGTGCCGTTTCCCGGTCCCGTTTCCCGGTCCCGTTTCCCGTTTCCCATTTCCCGGTCCCGTTTCCCGGTCCCGTTTCCCGGTCCCGTTTCCCGGCCCCGTTTCCCGGCCCCTTTTCCCGGTCCCGTTTTCCGGTCCCGTTTCCCGGTCCGTTTCCCGGTCCCGTTTCCCGGTCCCGTTTCCCGGTCCCGTTTCCCGGTCCCGTTTCCCGGTCCCGTCTCCCGGTCCCGTCTCCCGGTCCCGTTTCCCGGTCTCGTCCTCCGATAATCCGATCCCGTCCCGGTCCCGGTTCTGTCCCACAGTCACGCTCCACCTAGCGTATCTCCGATTGCGTCACACTGGGCCAGTTACGTCATCTGATGAGCGTCCGGACTACTTTTTACTCCCGACGGCGATACGGCGTGCCTCCCGACAGCGATACAGCGTGCTTTCAACGAACGCTGAAACCGTGCGGAGGGCGGAGACATCGTTCATCATCCGACCTAGCCCAACATCGTGATGGGTAACAACGAGCCCCAGCTCAACAGCATGATGGGTGACGAGCCCCAGCTCAACAGCATGATGGGTGACAACGAGCCCCAGCTCAACAGCATGATGGGTGACAACGAATCGCAAGCAATACGGATGGTACTAGTGGTGCCGATCGGTACAATAGTTTTCCGAGTTCCGAATTTGTCCGAAGACCGATTTAGTTTTCGGACTTCATATTTCTTTGGAACTTTTTGGACTTTCCATGCCCAACGATGGCTTGTCCCGAAAATCACTTAGCTACTTTTTATTAAAGACGAAAGTGTGCCACAGGTAATTCACATCAAAATTACTTATATTTACACTGAATGATACACTGGGTATTTTACTTTCCATATCAGACACTTGTTCTGACTTCGGACAAACTTCAGACAAACAATTTATTTTCGGACAGTTTCGGACGGACAGTTGACCATGGTCCCGGACATCGGTCGGACATTGAACAACTATTTTCTGAAACTGGCACCACTAGACGGTACACACTTACGGAAAAGTCGCTAGACCGTGTTCTTAATGCTCCGGCAGGGGCGTGACTGGTCTGTCACAGTGCGAACTTGGCTGATTCGTGCGGCTGCGATGTCATTACCCTCCCTCACCGCCCCACCCACCGACCCCCGGGTGGGAGACGGTACCGTGACCGTGGGAAGCGCACGGGGCGGAGAAAATGTTGGCGCAGTTTTGCGACATCAGTGGAGAGAGGGTGCGCGGCGCCGAATCATGCTCTCATCAGAGCGGCCCCGGCCAAAGTGACGGACGCTGACGACGCTAATAGAGCCGCTTTGTCACCGGCTGCGCACAGAGTTACCGGGCGAAAATGGGGGGATGCTCTAGTCACGAATGCAATGGTTGACCTGGCGAGCTGCCCGTGAGCCTTTTGTGCCGGCCAGCTCTTTACCAGCGTGGCGCGTGGTCTAATTTGGATTTCGCAAGATGCTGATTGGCCACAAACTGCGGTAAGTGCATGGTGCCTGCGTGCTATTGTATAGTGCAACTCTTGACTCATGTGTCATCAGTCGGAATGGCCAGAATCATTATTTGAATCGGTACAGCTCCCCTGGTGAGCACTAAGTAGTTGTAGAAGAAAAAAAAAACGCAATCGACAGCAGTACACATTAAGCTTATGTGAACTTGGTGCAGATGTGACATGGTGTTGCGAATTTAGGTGCAAAAACAAAACTCACTACGTCATCTCGTCATGTCTATCAACAGCGGGAGTTCCGTGATCACTTATGCTTCTTGCCACGCATGGAAGCATAAAAAGTTGCGCGCTCTACCTCGCACGAAACAGTTATCGTTTCCCGACTCTGTTTGAGTCACGAAACCACCACGCTTGATGACTGGGAATAGACGACAAAGCAATGTGTTGTAATTCAATGCGAGTAACCCACCATTCGTGGTCCGTTAGCTGGTGAAATGTGTACACAATGCGCTCCTATTGTGGTGAAGCGCACAACATACGGTTGGAAGACTTCTTGCAGCTGACTGTTCCCTCATCGCTTGAAATGGGGAACTGATAATGACCAGGTGTTGCATTTCAACCATGCATCAATGAATGTCCCGAAAGCATATAATCGCACAGATTATGCTATGTGCTGGCTAATGTTTACGAAGTACAAATTAGTAATGCAAATCGCGAAATAACTTATTTCGTATTATGCGTTCTTGCTGACACAATGACGATATTTGTATTATTGTTAACTCAACTTGAGACAATTATTCCCGATTATCATTATACTTGCCCTGTCGCTCAGCGATATCAGAAGAGAAACTCATTGCGGTACGCATGGTTTCCTGTGCTCCTCTCTATCTGTCTCGCTGTCTCTCTGCGCCTGATCTCCAGTCGCTAATGTATGGTGCGTCGTGTTCTGTGACAGGACGGCTCCATGTCCATTGTTCTGTCGAAGTTTTCGGAGCTGAACTTCAGCTTCCACGTCGGATGTGAAGCCTTACCACCACGGCTGGCCCTACTAGTTAATCAAGCTGTCTTAAGACGACAGGGATTTAGCCGTCTGGGCATGTTTCCACACACGGCAAGTTTAATTTACTGGGTATATGTACCTTCCTGCTCAAGACGCTCATTTATAAAATTATGTAACTCTGAACTTTGTGATGGGGTTGGCTATAGAGTTACATAAGCATAACTTAGTAGTAGTACCTATAAATGTTGAATATTGAAGGTGTATTTGAGAAAATCACCAGACACTATGTGATCACGTAACATTGATTAAATACGAGCGAGCGCGAAGCAATCGCTCGTCTTTCCGTGGTATACGGGTAAAATATGAATTTGAGCGGCCCGGCCTTACCCGGCCCGTGGCGACGCTTTTGAGAAGCTCTTATCTCCGCAACCGCACGTCCGATTGACAGCAGGCTTCTTTGCCGAATAGCCACATTCACGTGAATGTGGCTGCCTGTTTGAGACCAGAGCCGACTCCTGTGTGTGACTACTGACTACCACTGCGCATGATGCCGACTACCACTGCGCATGATGCGCACCGTCTGAGGGGTGTTTCATTTTTTTTTGCAAAAAAACGCAACGCCTGGGCTGATTGTGTTTGAATTTGGTGTGTGGTTTAGGGACCATAGTTTTTAATGGGTGCCTACACCCCAAACCCAGCCCATGAACACCAAACCCGGACCCAGACCAGACCCATTCAAATTCATAGTATTGAGGCCCATGCCCAGTCCGGCCCATCCATATTAAGCAGATACAATTATGTTTTCACAAAGCCGTGCTTGTCACGAGGATTATTTTGCGCGAAATGTTTTAACCCTCGCCCTACGGTCCCGTGGGACGAGGGTTAATTTTTTTTCGGCGAAATTAGTCTCATCGTGAAAAACGGCCTACGGCACTGAAAAACGTTTTAAAACATTTTAAAATGTTTTAAAACATTACGCACAAAATAATTCATCGTGAAAACGACTATTATTTGCAACCATTATCCTAACATATTTATTTGCATGCTCTTAAAGGGAGTGTGCCTACTCTTTTGAAATGTCAAATATATTTTTATTACGGTTTATTACATTATTATTACATATATTACATTATTACAAAAAGCCAATGGTTTGATTATTGGTTACGATAACATTCACGTCTGGAGCCCCTTTAGTTGAATTTTTACTTATATTCTGTTTAATGCATTTGCTTTGTTCTCAAAACTCATAACGATCGTCACTATAAACAGAGTAGCGAAGATGTTACCTGTTTATAATGGCGCTACTAAAGAACGCTCAAACAACCCTTTTTAAATGAAGCAATGTAATGGGTTGTTTACAGTGTATCCCGCAACCGGAGATCCTGTTCGGCCGAGCCTTGTTATGTCCCTGGCGAGAATTCGTGCATATCTTCTCATTGGTCAGAAGGCTACAATATATGCTGCGTTGGTAAAAATTTAAGGAAGGCAATGCTTCTAGTAGCGAAAGCTCTCTGGCGAATATCGATAGTTAAGTTCCGTCGGAATGTGATTGGCGACTTTGGAATATATCAGCAGCTAAAGTGAATCTAGGGAAATGAAGTACATGGCTAAAATCAGAAAAATATGTTCTACTGACTTCCTACATAGTGTCAACAACTCCACATGACCAATGTGAGTAGGCACACTCCCTTTAACGAGAAATAATATCACGCACTTGTGTATTGTTTTGGCTTTTGACTCATCGAACACTTTTCGGTCAACATTGTCATACTAGATCAGACATTGGATCGGACATGGTTTCGGGTTTTCAAATCTTTCACCATTGCTAAGTACTTACCATTATTTATTGTTCTCATATAATTACAAAAAATATTGTTTATTAGTCCTATATCATTTATTAACATATTAACCTGGTTAAACATCTGGTTGTCAAGTAAAAAAAATAACGGCTAGCGACATGACTCAAAAATTAGCATACCCATGCCCACCCAGTACCCATGAAAAGTCCAAAAATGCATACCCAGCCCAGACAATCAGAAGAATTGAGTGGGCACCCATGGGTGCACCCGATCCATGAAAAACATTGTCAGGGACCCCTCAGCCGCCGCTTGCCTACAAGTCAGGGGCACGTGCATATCCCTAATCTATGTCTCAGAAATGGCTGAGTCGATTGTGTCCAAATTTGGCGTGCGGTTAGGAACCGTTCAGCCGCCGCCTTTTTACTAGTCAGAGGTGTCCAGAATAATCAGTCAGTTCAGCCTCTGCACGTGCGTACGTGCGCACCCTTTTTGTATCTCAGAAACTACTTGCCCGACCGTGTTGAAATTCACCATAAATTGTCTTCCCACTTGCTCGTTCCTCGCCAACTACGGCGCCTTACTGGTGGTTAATGCATTCATACTTCATAGCTAACTACGCATTGTGATGCACCGAGTGCCCAAGCAAGAGCATAGCTCCACCGAGTGCCCAAGCAAGAGCATGGCTCCACCGAGTGCCCAAGCAAGAGCATAGCTCCACCGAGTGCCCAAGCAAGAGCATAGCTCCACCGAGTGCCCCAAGCAAGAGCATAGCTCCCACCGAGTGCCCAAGCAAGCAGCATAGCTCCACCGTAGTGCCCAAGCCAGAGCAATAGCCCACCGGAGTGCCCAAGCAAGAGCAAAGCTCCACCCGGGAAAGCGAAAGCTATATATATTAGCTCCACGCGCACCTGAAGCGAAGACGCCAATGTGAGGCATAGCTCCACCGAGTGCCCAAGCAAGAGCATAGCTCCACCGAGTGCTGCCCAAGCAAGAGCATAGCTCCACCGAGTGCCCAAGCAAGAGCATAGCTCCACCGAGTGCCCAAGCAAGAGCATAGCTCCACTTTTTCAGTTCTGACATTTGAATGCTAAAACCTGGTTTAAATCTGCATTATCAGCATTGCAGGCAGCTCGTACTGCCCTGTCACATTCCACACGATGCAGTGGGGTTATGCTATGAATATTTACTGCTAGAGCACTTTTATATTCTAAGACAAACCCAGTCATTTTTAGGTATAACTATTATGCATCATAAATAGCCATAACAATTTAATAATCATCTCTATTCTTGCTGCGGAAATTAGCATGCTACAATTATTCTGGACACAGTCACTACCTTCTTCTCGTTTGTATGCCTAACGCCAAGGCCAGATCTGAAAACATACCGCGTCAATAATCATTAAAGCCCATTGTTCGACACGGCGTTGTTTGCATCCATGAATCGAAATGAGGCGGAGCAGCTGCAAGTGGACGCTATAAGCACTGGACGTAACATAAAGAGACCGCCGTTGGCCCGACTCGTTGATTTATACGGCCAGTAGATCACCGTGCTGTTACAGGCCGACTAAGCCGCAAACAACCGGTTAGTTACGCAGCCAGTGTTTGTCACGGGCTTTCGTGCGTGGTCAATGAGTCTCTCGAGTGAGGAATGGTCCGACTGTGACTGAGCTCTGTGGACGCCAGTTTTGGTGGTGGCTTCACAGGTACTGGAGAGACGAGCTCGATATTAGGCCTCGGGTGCGGCTCGGTGGGCTCTTTCACTCTCTCAGACATTTCACGGGGGCGGTAAACCAGTCCAGGACAAGTAAACCAGTCCAGGACGCGCGCATGCGCCTCTCTCTCTCTCTCTCTCTCTCTCTCTCTCTCTCTCTCTCTCTCCTCTCTCTCTCTCTCTCTCTCTCTCTCTTCTCTCTCTCTCTCTCTCTCGCTCTCTCTCGCTCACGCTCTCGCTCTGCTCATCGCTCTCCGCTCGCTCTCGCTTCTCGCTCTCGGCTCATCGCTCTCGCTCTCAGGCATCTCGCTCTCGCTCTCGCTCTCGCTCTCGCTCTCGCTCTCATTTCCCTCTCTGTTGCTGGCTCGCTAGTTCACTCTCGCTCTCAATCTTCCCCGCTCCCCTGCTCTTTCGCATATAGCCAGCAATGGTTAGATAATGGGGAGGACCAGGCGGGTGCGCAGTCCCCAAATACGGCTCCTGGAATCTAATCCCTTTCCTCACAAATAAGCATACCTATCTAGTACCTATCTATTGAACATGTCGAAGGTGATTAAATTTCGCTAGCAGGTGATGCATCATACGGACGGGCTGCTGGATTAAATACGTTAAAATGTTTTGCTCCTATGTTTCGTGTTATCGAACTTCTTCGACATGCATTGCCAATCATCGTCATGTTGAACATTTGATTATGCTTCTGTCCTTTGGCAATTTTTGGAAAAGGCTTGGAACGATATAATCATACAAACTCATGAAAAAGTATGTTAACTGCATGACAATGTGACTATATGTATTAAGTAATGAACCAGTGTCCAAAACTTGTTATCATCTGACCGTCATGAAACATACGGTTCTTTCCACGTCGACGCTTTGGGGACACTTCTGTCCGTGATCCCGCACCAGACGTCTTGCCGTGATCCCCGATACAAGACGTCTAGACGTGATCCCCGCACCAGACTCTAGCCGTGTCGTCTGGCTGTACCACTTCATCCTACCACAGCCCCCTGTCTGCAGCCGCGACCGCAACAGACAGGCAAAAACCCGGCCAGCGCTCGAGAGCAAGGTGAACTTTATGTAACGACCGGCTTTACGACAGCCGACAGAGCTCAGGGCGCACTCCGGCGAGTCGTGTCACCGTCAGTTACATGTGTCGTCTGCAACTGAGCAAGCCGGGCGACGTGCGGTGACTGGGGAGGTAGCGTTCGGTCGGGTGACCGCAGTTGCAGGCGAGGTGCAGTTCGGTCGGGTGACTGCAGTTGGAGGCGTGGATAGGTGGGGGGGGGGGGGGGATGAGGAGTGAAGGAAATACGTCGGTGCGTTGAGTGGTTAGACAAACAAGTGTGGAGGTGTCCCATAGTGATTTGCGAGAGTTTATAGCGTAGATGCCTACAAAGGCTATGAGCACGTATTGATCTGTCTAGTTTGTGTATATCAACTTGATAAATACAGCTTTTACACGGTCAGTCTAGTTGTGTTCAGTTTTCTAGTTGCACATTTGAAAGAATCATGGACAAATCGAGCAAGTATTTCTCCTTGGTGTAACTCTAGGGCTTTCGCTACTAGAAGCATTGACCTATATATTATAACGCTAGCATATATCGTTAGCGCTGGCCAATAGAAAACAGCTCGTGCGAGCTGATAGCAGCTGGCGAACAGAGCCTCGATTACTATTTTACATTGTTTGTGTGGGATTTATTGTCTAAGGTGCGCCATTCAAGATAACATCTTCTTTACTCTGTTTATAGTGGCGAATGACGATCGTTTATGGATACCGAAAAACAAATATATGTAAGAATTCAACTAAAAGGGCTCCAGATGTGAATTGTATCGTATCCAATAATCAAACCGATAGCTTCTCACCGTAATACAAATAAATTTAACATTCCAAAAGGGTTCCTTTAATGTACCACTCATGTATTTCAGAAGGATTATGGTGCTACTATTTATGGCATGAAGAATTATCTAACCGTAAAAATGGAAAAAAACGCAATTTTGGCATGTTAATGCAAGGATATTCATTTATAATCACTTTTATGACAAGTATGTACGTGTATTGAACAATGCAAGCTAGAATGGACTAGGTGTAACCTAGTCTAAAAGGGCTCCAGATGATAATTATAAATGAATATCCTTGCATTAACATGCCAAAATTGCGTTTTTCCTTTTAGTTCGGTGTAACCTAGTCCATTCTAGCTTGCATTGTTCAATACAGTACATACTTGTCATAAAAGTGATTATAAATGAATATCCTTGCATTAACATGCCAAAATTGCGTTTTTCCATTTTTTACGGTTAGACATAATTCTTCATGCCATAAATAGTAGCCACGATAATCGTTTTGAAAATACATGAGTGGTACATTAAAAAAGGAACCTTTTGAATGTTAAATATATGTGTATTGACGGTGAGAACTATGTTTGATTATTGGATACGAACCGATCAAATTAATCTGAGACCCTTTTTATTGATTCTTAACATATATTTGTTTTTCGGTTATCCACTAAACGATCGTCATTCGCTGACACATACAAGTAAAGAAGATGTATCTTTGAATGGCGCACCTTAGACAATAATCGACCACACAAACATGTAATAGTATCGAGGCTCTGTTCGCACAGCTTGCTATAGTTCGCACGCTGTTTCTACTGGCACGCAATGATATATGCTAGCGTTATAATATATAGGTCAATGCTTCTAGTAGCGAAAGCCCCTCTGGTGAATACCGATAGTTTTATGGTGTCATACCATACTGATCTTGGCAAATTTGGAATACCTCAGCAACTAGAGTGAATCTGGAAGAAATGAAGGAGTGGATAAATTTAGAAAAAATATGTTCTATAGACCTCCACATGACCGTTTTGAGTAGACACACTCCATTTCAGGGAAAATTCTGACCCTTTTCCACGAGAATAGTGTTATTACTTGAAATCGATAGACGAGACCAAATATATCGTAAGTATTTTTACATTTCGCATATAAACATTCCTACTGAAAGATATTTCAAGTTCAAGTTGCTAAGCGTTCCACGCGTATAACGGTTGGTGCTCAGTGCTCACAAGTACCTACTTGGTACGAATGTACTGTCCGAGCTAAAATTAGCCTGTCACTTATTGTTATTTACCAGTAAGACACAAGACACCTTAATCGGCGAAGGGACGAGCGAGCCCGTAGAAGTTCGATAGCAAGGAAGTTGGTCTGCTGTCAGCTTCGGATGTGAAGCCTTACCATCACGGCTGGCCAGCGCTGAAACTGATTTGTTTGATATGATTTGCCTAATTCAACTTTTGTCCATCGCTCTGTTTAGCTACTCAGTGTTGTGGTCTCAAAACACCCACCAAATTTCAACTTAATCGTTTCAACCGTTACTAAGATATGGAACAGGGGTGTGCACGTGCGCACGTGCAGTGAGACTCATTGTTTGACTTACGCAACATTGCCATTGGTGGTCTCAAACCACACACCAAATTTAAGCTTAATCGTTCCATTAGTTGTTACAGAACAGGGGTGTGCACGTGCACTCATGCAGCGTGAGCCTGAGTTTGAATTGCGCAACATTGTCAGTGGTATGGTCTCAAACCACACACCAAATTTCAGCTCAATTGGTCCAGCCGTTTCTCAGCTATAGCATAATAACGTATTCTGACACCCCTGACGCAGCACGTGTCACACGCCATACTGACTCCTCACGTGAGACGAAATATGCCAATAGCATAATTGATTGAATGTAGCTATCCGTTGGTGAAGACCGCTGGTCAATCGGATGCGGGTTTCCAAAGATATAAGCTTCTGAAAAGCGTCATTGTCGGGCCAGGCCGGGCCGGCCGCTTGTGTGTGGAAAATCCCGTATTCATTGAGGACTCGCGAGCGCTTCGCGCTTTGCGCTTGCTCGTAATCATGAGGGCTTTTAATATGTTGCGTTCACTATATCTTTTGCGAATATGCACCAAACTTCTATGAAAAATCAAAAAACATTAAACAAATGTGCATTGCAATCAGCTGCTTAGCTTTGGCTCCGGACGCTGACCTATTTAGCGTTTTCGACTTATTAAAAATCTGTGTTTTCCCCATACATTTTCAACATACAGGTATTCAATGCATTGTTCGCAAGCAATACGGATTCTTTCAGTAAATGTTGTGGTTTTTCTGTGTGGAGGGAGCCTTGCGACGTTATTGCGAGTTGCCGGAGGTCGCGTTGACCAGGATTTAGTGCATACCCTCCCCCCCAGACCCCTAGTGTGGCCTAACTGACTCCCTCCGGTGGATTCTAGCTCTAAATGGCTCGGATTCCTGGGGCCTCATTCGACTTCTGCTGATGGTGATGCCTCAAATTTAGCCTACTGATCGTGTTTGAGTGTGTGCCGGTGGCGTATATAAAATGTAAGCATATACCTATAAATACTCACTGTTTATATGTACTTACATACATGTGATTTGTTCCCATATAGGAATGTCGAAATAAATTGATTGATTGATTTATTAATTGATTGATGATTGATTGATTGATTGATTGATTGATTGATTGATTGATTGATTGATTGATTGATTGATTGATTGATTGATTGTAATTATGCGTCCATAATCAATAAATAAATATCTTCGAAATCCTTGATACATTCGGTGGAATAACTTGGCCCCTATCTGACGACGATTTGTTGTGAGGTAATTCAACGAGATGTATACAACGTTGAGCAGACTAATACAAAAGCACCGGACATGTCGCGTTTCCAATAAAGGAGGGATAACACCGACCATGTTTTCCGAGAGACATTTATTTACCTACTTGATTTGATTTTCCATGCTTTCGACTTTGAATTAGGGAATAATGTTATTTCATTCTTAAATTCAGATAACATAATTGTATACCATAATGGTAGCCTAAGAAATTGTTGCCTAAAAATCAAAAGGCCATTATATCCCATTAAGAGAACATAACGCATGATATATAAGCTGTATTCAACCTTATGTTATGTAGAAGAGAAGATCCCACTTAAATGTGAATAACTGCGATAAATTAACACGCAACAATGTCTTCGAACATGTCATGAAACCACTGCGGACTGCATGGAGGTTAAAATGCAAGCAGCGATCAGCAGTGAATGTATTGTCCTCGTGAATGCAAGGCGCCGATGCATCCTCCTCCTACTGCTCTATTAGTCATGTCCTGACACCATTGAAAGCGGTGCCAACTCACCAGCGGCAGCGCATTTCCCAACAGTCCGGTTGTCACTTTCAGCCAGATTTAGGGCGAGAGTGCGAGGTACTGCGCAGGGGAGCATTTACATGCGGCAACTACAGGTCATTTCCTCACGGGAGGTCACGTCGGGATTCCCCGGATCCACACCAGTGACCTCGGGTGGTACTTGACCTGTTTACGAGTATGTGGCCTGCCTGCCTCCGGCGATGGTCTTCTCATTGCGGTTGTCACAACAGCAGCCTCATCCCTTCCGTGACGTCACCACGCAGCTACAGCCTCCACCAATCAGCGACGAGGAGCATATTAGAGGAGCGGGCGGGGAGGGAGGGAGGGGCCGCGAGCTCCGGCTACCAACGCCAGAGGGGTGCGTCACTGGCGCTCTGACTCCTGATGCCGCCAAGACAGAGGCGATCGACCTGACTTTCTCCGCCGCTGGTTACACCATCAGATCAGGACGAGCCCGGCCTCCTGCCGACATTTGGATCGGCCGCTCGTGCTGCTGAGATCTGCGCTGCGGTGGCTTATGCCTTAGTGGCCCGTGGACAGTGGACACTTAATAGTGCGGTGACACTGTAGTTAAACGTTTTGTTTTATTGGTACTTGGTAGTACGCAATACACATTACACATGGGTGTCTAATAAAACACCCGTTCTTTGGTTTTGAGGTAAAGCGGTCAGGTGATGGTTGACTTCAGCTGCCATGAGTCAACCACGCCGTCGCCGAAGGCAGTAATGTTGCAAACCATGTAAGTGATAGCAATACGTAACACCTTCGGTGGCGTATGAAGCCGCCGCTCTGGGGAGCGAAGCGAAAGCTAGCAAAGCCGTCACCGTGGGGAGCGAAGAAACGCGAGGGAAGCTGTCGCTGTGGGAAACGAAGCGAACACAAGCGAAGCCTGGCGATGTGAAGCTAAGCAAGCGCTAGCGAAGCCGTCCGTGGAGATCGAAGTCGTTACCGTTGAGAGAGAACGAACTTGAGCGACGTCGTCACCGTGGGGTAGCGAAACGAGCACGAACCAAGTGGCCGCCGTCACCGCGGGGAGCACCGGATCAGGGCGTGGCGCTCCTGACAGCGACTGTGCGCCACTGCGCCAGCTTTCCCCGTCCTCGTCCAAGGACACACGGATTCCTCTCGGAGCGTGCGGCTCATCGGGACAGATATAGACTACACAGAGCGCGCTGGCTGGCGGCCGGCTCGGCGGCGGCGGCGATTGGACAGCCAGTGAAAGTCTGCCCGGATTTGCCGTGGGAAGTGACGGCCCAACAAGCGACGCGCCGTCCAGCCGCCGATCGGTCGGCGCGGTTTGGCCGGCCGCGGCGGCGTCTGCCCGCGGCTCCAGGCAGGGGCCACTGCGCACACACGGATGGCTTTCTATTCAGTTCCGGGGCTCATGGTAAATGTCAGTGGTATTGGTCGATCCGTATAAATACTAGTGGTGTCAATCGGTTACCAAAATTTTGGTTACCGAAAAAATTGTGTGACCGATTTGATAATCGGTCGGTCAGGCTGATAAGTTTTTGGGACACTTTCGGTCAGCTTAATCTGAATAAATTCATTTTTTGCCACATTTTTACGCATTTGTATTTCTATCCAGCAAATTGATACACAATTTGCTCGTAATTCAATATATTAATGTAAATGTCTTTGGTCTTGCTTGCGGCATTCACTATTTTGCTTTGCAAATGCATTTAGTTCCTTTTTCACAATTAATGATGTCTTTTTGAAAACTGAACAAGTGCGTTTTATGAATTATGATGTTAACAAAGCTATTTTTGCCAGTGTGTATATTGTATACATAAGTATACTATTTGAAAATCGGTCAAATCTTGGACATTTTTGGCCTCAACCAAAAATCGGTCAATATTTGGTCAACCAAAATGCCTCATGTTTGGTACGGGTATTGGATTGGTTTTGGTCAGGACATTTTGCAAAAATGGCATCACTAATCAATACTATAGGCCAGCAGATATTAGATATATCAGAAACGAAATAATATTAGCGAAAATTGTTAACTTATCACATGAACTATTGCTTATCATTGATGCGAAATGCATAGCAGACACTCCTTTGCTTAGCAGAACCCTACAGATTAAACCACTTGCAATGTACATTATCATCGTGGCCGCATTCAAAATCATTCAGTCATCCAAAAAGCACCGTTTTGAGCCGAGAGCCTGAAGCAAAAAGTTTTGAGATAAATCGTGAAAGCTTCACTTACTAGTTAGATGTGCGGCCAACTCATCGCTCCACCATTCATTCATTCTCAGTATGACGGAGGTATTTCAGGCACAGCTTCTTAGCTACTGAATCGTCTAGTTCAGTCGACAAAATATATTTCATTCGGTGCCAGACGATTGTGTGGTTGATGGAATCGCGTCTGATGAACATTTTGTTGTTCCTTTTTACAGATATAGACCGAGGACATGCATCTTAAGATATCGTTCTTATAAGCAGTAGCAACATCTAAGCTCTTTTCCAGCTTGAGTATTAGAAAGTGTGTTGAGTTAAGTCAGTGTCGGATCCAGGGGGCCGTAGGGGCACAAGCCCCCTACCTCAGAAAACGGTGCCTTCGGTCGGGCACCGCGACGCCGTTCTTGCTAAAGATTTGCCGGTGCCGAAAGCGCCGTAACGTTCCGGGAGGCTGCGAGGGCGCCCTTGCGTTTTACCAACAGCATCGTAGCACTCGTTGGAAGGCACCTGACACCACTAAGCAGCATCTTGTCGCCCTCACAACCGGCAACTTGCTGCCCTCGGGAGGGCATTCTGGCCGCCCTCAGAGTTTCAGTCAGTTCAGTTCAGTTTTAATTTTTTGTTTAGCAAAATGAACAAAAATTACAACGCAATTACAAATTGGCGCAAACCAAGCTTAAAATCAAAGCGCCTCTCACAACATATGAATGAAACAATACATACTGGAACCAGAAACAGGTACGCCGGCCCCGCCAACAGCCCACCGAGCATCCAGGGGAAACGCAGGCATCAGGCAGCCAGACCACGGGCGGCAACAGTCGGGCTAGCGTTTGTGAAGTGTTTGTGTTACTGTTAGGTGTTAAATCGTTGGTGTGTGCTATGAATGCTTGTAGGTGGTGTGCGATGAGTATTCCTTGATCTTCAGTGAGTGTTTGGCCGAATAGAAGTGCGTTGAGTTCACATTTATGAGAAAGTCTCTCTAAATTTGGGATAATTGTTTCAGAGAGCAGTATGCCGCCCTCGGAAGGCATCATGCCGCTCTTATAGTCCAGAGAGCATTATGCCACCCTGGAAAAGCATCATGCCGCCCTCGGAAAACATCTTGCCGCCCTCGGAAGACATTTTACCTGAGGCTTGGCTCCACTGACGGTCTAGTTCCAATTTTAAAATTTCGTTTTCTAGAACCTAAAATCAAAATTTGCACGCCAATTCGCGGCGTCACAAGCATTTGTAACTTCTTATCCGCCACAAGGCCCGCCGCCAATATTTATGGGTTGTATCAGGCAAACACGTAAAATTTTTGCGAGGCTTGGTGGTGCTAACTAAATACAAATACTTATTTTAACATGGAAATCTACATTATAAATGCTGCAATGGCTGAAGTACACGCATACAAATTAGGTATATTTTTCCGTCATTTCAGCTGACCCCCTCACAAAAATTAACGGCGACACCCCTGCGTAGATCCACAGTCGGACCTTCCGATCATGCCACAAGACTTTCAAAAGGGTTTAATGAAGAGGCACATTTGACAGGTTTAATTAACATATTGGCGCCTCTCTGGACCATGCCGCCCCTGTCACCGAGGAAATATGACGTCCTTGGGCCAGCGACACCTATACCTAAGAAAATCCTGGATCCGTCCCCGAATTAAATCGTTTTGTAACGTTGACCCTTATCACCATTGAAAGAAGCAATTACATTGTTCGTTATGGGAAGTTTCAGGCAACTATCCTAATATTTTCCAAAACGTCAAGCTAAGGTAGGATATTATTCGCTAATCAATTGTTATCATGTTTCTCATTTGAGACGAGACTTTTTGCAAATGTGTTATTTTCTAACCCAAATGAGTAAAGTATGGGTACCCGTACGACATTACGCATCCATCTTCAGGGAGAAAAGACTCTCTATGTGCCTCTCTTTGGTTTCCATATGTGCCTCTTCATTGCCTTACAGCTTCATGCAGCTCACTGTTTCACCTCCGCCCATTTACCGGTCCGACTCTCTCACGTGTCTCAACAGAAGCCCCGGGACAATTGTCTCACGCGTCTCAAGTGTCTCACCAGAGGCTTCATGGCAATTTACCATATTTGCTGAGTCACCTCCCAGCGACCGCGAATTTCTCGCGCGCGGGCGTGCCTGGTCTCATGTGGTCTGGAAACAGCACCTCTGATCCGCCACGCCCGTGCAGGGGCGTGGCAGATCAGAGGTGCTGTCTGGGTCCTGGTGCTGCAACAATGCCATCAGTCACGTGTCATGTATTTACTGCCAACCGAGCTCCCACTCAAACGACACCGCAGCTGCCTTTGTCTGGCGCTGACGACAATCCCTCTCACGCGCTTCGCTTTTATTTTCGTTTTGTGCACGTGCGTGTCATATTCTTCATCATTCCGCGCGTATCCCATGGGATCAAGGTGTCAACCAAACCTGCAAACAGCACTGCTTCTATGAAAAGGAAGCTGCAGATTGCAGAAGGGCGTTTCGATGAGGTGAAACGTTTGCTATAAAAGCACTTCCCTGTGTTCGAGATAGAGGAAAATTATCAGAAATCATGCAAAAGCAGCATAGTTAAAAAGCAGCTGAAAGTGAGAACATCCCGTCTGTTGGATTGCGGTGTTGCGTTGAACCTTTTTACTTACCTATTATCCACTGCCGAAAATAGCGTTGGCATCTAAACTGGCTACACGGCCCCCTCAGGACAGTTACGCAACGAACTCGTTTAAAACTAATGGTTCGGAGGAGGGAAGACGATCAGCCAGAGAAAGTGGTCGTGTTTTTTGTCGTGTCGCCAGAGTCGTGTCGCCATCGGACTATCAGAGCAGCAGCAGCAATTGCCCGCGGACCAACGTCGACAGAGTACCGAGAACTAAACACCGCGGACCAACGTCGACAGAGTACCGATAACTAACCACCGCGGACCAACGTCGACAAGAGTACGAGAACTAACCACCGCGGACAACGTCACAGAGTACCGAGAACTAAACCACCGCGGACCACGTCGACAGAGTTACGAGAACTAACCACCGCGGAACCAACAGTCGACAGAGTACCGATAAACTAACACCGCCGGACCACGTCGACTGAGTACCGACAACTTACCAACGTCGACTGAGTACCGAGAACTAACCACCGCGGACCAACGTCGACAGAGTACCGAGAACTAACCACCGCGGACCAACGTCGACAGAGTACCGACAACTAACCACCGCGGACCAACGTCGACAGAGTACCGAGAACTAACCACCACGGACCAACGTCGACAGAGTACCGGACAACTAACACCTCGGACCAACGTCGACAGTGTACCGAGAACTAACCACGCGGACAGCGTCGGACTGGAGTACCGAGACAACCACGGCGGGACCACGTTGGACTGATACGACAACTAACCACCCGGACCAACTCGGACAGAGTACAGAGAACTAAACCACCCGCGGACCACGTCGGACTGAGTACCGACAATAACCACGCTGCAACGTCGACAGAGTACAGAGAACTAACCACCGGCGGACCAACGTCGACGAGACCGACAACTAACCCACCGCGGACCAACGTCGACAGAGTACCGAGAACTACCCACCGTGGGCTAACGTCGACAGAGTACAGAGACTAACCACCGCGGACCAACGTCGGATTGAGTACCGAGAACTAAACCACCGCGGACCAACGTCGACAGAGTACCGAGAACTAACCACCACGGACCAACGTCGACTGAGTACCGAGAATTAACCACCGCGGACCAACGTCGACTGAGTACCGAGAACTAACCACCGCGGACCAACGTCGACTGAGTACCGAGAACTAACCACCGCGGGCCAACGTCGACTGAGTACCGAGAACTAACTGCACCGCTGACTGGGTGGCGAGATGAAGATGCTGAAGTCCGTGCGGTTACACGACGGCTCTGCAACGCCGGCCATTTGCCACAGCAAATGTTGATTGGATCGCTGGCGTAACTGGCTCGTCAGATATGTTCGCGTGTGTGACTAGGTTTATCAGGTTCCACGGCTTCTCCGCGCGCGCGTCGTCTCCGTCCGCGCGCGCGTCGTCTCCGTCTTCTCTCTCTCTCTCTCTCTCTCTCTCTCTCTCTCTCTCTCTTCCTCTCTCTCTCTCTCTCTCTCTCTCTCTCTCTCTCTCTCTCTCTCTCTCTCTCTCTCTCTCTCTCTCTCCTCCTTCTCCTCCGGTTCTCCCAGATGCTCCGTCTCCGTCTCGTCTCCGTCTCCGTCTTCCGTCTTCCGTCTCCGTCTCCGTCTCGTCTCCGTCTCCGTCTCGTCTCCGTTCTCCGTCTCCGTCTCCGTTCCCGTCCTCCGTCTCCCGTTCTCCCGTCTCACCGTCTCCCGTCTCCCGTCTCCCGTTCTCCGTCTCCCGTCTCCCGTCTCCCGTCTCCCGTCTCCCGTCTCCGTCTCCCGTCTCCCGTCTCCCGTCTCCCGTCTCCCGTCTCCCGTCTCCGTCTCCCGTCTCCCGTCTCCGTCTTCCCGTCTCCCGTCTCCCGTCTCCCGTCTCCCGTCTCCCGTCTCCCGTCTCCCGTCTCCCGTCTCCCGTTCTCCCGTTCTCCGTCTTCCCGTTCTTCCCGTCTCCCCGGTCTCCCGTCTCCGTCTCCCGTCGTCCCGTCTCCCGTCTCCCGTCTCCGTCTCCGTCTCCCGTCTCCCGTCTCCCGTCTCCCGTCTCCCCGTCTCCCGTCTCCCGTCTCCCGTTCTCCCGTCTCCCGTTCTCCGTCTCCCGTCTCCGTCTCCGTCTCCCGTCTCCCGTCATCCCGTTCTCCCGTCTCCCGTCTCCCGCTCCCGTCTCCCGTCTCCCGTTCTCCCGGTCCTCCTGTCTCCTGTCTCCTGTCTCTCTCGTCTCTCTCGCAAGAATACCGACACTGGAAAGTCAATATTATATAACTCAATGGCAAGATGTTACAAAACAAAAATTCACATGCCGAGTAGAAGCAATCATTTGAAAATGATCGGCACGCTATGATCATTATAGTTGTTCTGAGAAAGTAGAAAACTGGTCGAACCGGCTAAATGTACTGGACGAAACATGGAAGCTCACAGCACTGTGTATCTGTGTAGCATTAAATAAGTAATTGCTGAATGCTCAGTCACACACTCTTATGGTTTTGACCTGACGGCGATCAATTATTGAAATTGTAGGCCGCTGACTGTTTTTGCCACGACAATGGTCGAATGCACGTAGTGTGACAACTTATGGACATGTTCGCATGGTTAACTATGCAAATCATACGGGAAATTATTGTTTGATTGTTGAAGTTCCGATCAGCATTACATCTCTGTTTACAAACTTGATATGTCAATAAGATTGTCTCATTATTTCAGTTAGCTTAAGTTGGATAAAGTGCAACAGGTATGTTGTAATTATTGTGCCAAACTCTTTTACGAAACAGGCTATTGTAGTAAGTGCAGCAATCGGGATAGACAACGATGATAGTGCACCTTTCATATGATACAGCCAACTAACTCGACCTGCCTGGGTTGTAGCCGGGGTCGAGGAGGCTGCTGTATAATCAGAGTGCTTGTGCCTTCATCATCATGATACAGCATTCGTAACTGGCAAGTTGTAACGCATGGTGATGCCACTCATTTGAACCACAGTGTATGGAGAAGAGTAGAAACCCTTACGTCATTTCATAACGTCTTGGACCTAATTTGGAACTATTAAATGCGTACACTGTCGCATTGAAGATTATGTTAATCATTTTACCATATGCCGGCGATATCAAAATACATTGGCAGGAGAGGTGTGGTATAACTTGGTAAAACAAAACAAAAGACCTAGGGCAAATTTGTTGTAACAGAGCGCTTGAAAACAGTGTATGTGATACAATTCTGACTGGAATTCTGGGAACTTTGTCGACCTCGCTTCCAAGGCTTCTTCAATTTTATCGAAGCCAAGGTCTAACTTAAATTAATTTAATTATCTGGTAAGGACTTAGTCATGATTAAAACATAATTGACAAATATATATAAACAACATTGGAAGACTTACGCGGCATTATGTAATAATAAAATTACCACACGGGGCCGAAAAATAATCTCTTTAGGACCGAGGTCGTTGTTGGATTTTTCCGCCGAGACCGAAGTCGAGGGTGGAAAATCCTACAACGACCGAGGTCCTACAGAAATTATATCGGCCTAAGTGTGGTATTAATTTTATCATATGTATTAATTATTAAATTAAAGTATTAATTAGCTACCTCCGTTTTGAAAACTGCGTAAAAATAGTTTGGTAAAATGTAAATGCCCGGCGGGCCGAAAGCTTTGACCAATTGACTTAACATTGATTTTCTGAGAGCTGGAAACATTTGACCACATGCTCGCGCTAATGCTAAAAACATACTGAGACATATGATAATAATAAATACCACACCGGGCCGATCAAATATTTTTTTTTAGAACCGAGGTCGATGTTGGATTTTCCGCCCGAGACCGAAGGTCGAGGGTGGAAAATCATACAACAACGGAGATCCTAAAGAAATTATATCGGCCCAAGGCCATATATATCAGGTAGAGTCATCCGGTGATTTTACGTGATCATGACTCAGGAGCGTGACGTCGTGTATCCATCGGCCTCTTCCGCCATTGCAGCTAATGCTATTTGAGAGAGTTAGCCTAGTACATTTTTAAAAGTTAGATAAAAAATCAAAGACAGCATAGGAAAGCTTCTTTAACAAGGCAAAAAGAAATGATTTGATCATTTTAGGCTCAGATCAATATTGAGGAAACTAGAGATCAAAACAAAGTTCAGCTGTGTTAGAATTGCTCCAGAACCATATTCGAGCCGTGCCGGTGAAAAACTTTTCAACTTTTTGAATTGACCTAAACCACAACGTAAAATTGGTATTAAATCGACGGCGTCCTGAGAGGACAAGCACGTGGACATCAATATATTTGTCTTCTTTATTTGCTAAAACAGTTATTGCGAAAACTGTTTAAACCAACCGCAACGACATGCTCCAGAATTGACTACAAGGGTGAGTCATGTTCGTATTTCTGCGTTTTGGATCACTTACGGAGATAGGATGGACACCCCCATTGTATCGGCCTCACAGTGTGGTATTGTATTTTATCATATGTCTACTTCCGTTTGAAAACTGCGTACCACAAAGCTTTGGTAAAATGTAAATGCCGGCGGGCCGAAAGCTTTGACCAATTGAATAACATTAATTTTTCTTGAAAGCTGCTTAAACCATTTACCACACGTCGCGCTAATGCCTTAAAAACACTCTGAGGACATATAGATAAAAATCATACCCCACACGGCCCCACAGGCACTAATTGTCAAGAACCTCTGTGCTTCTTGCTTTTTTGACCTCGGCCTTCGGGCCTCGTTAAAAATCAAGAAAGAACCTCGGTCTTGAACAATTTATTCACACCGACCTCATGCGGTATTTATTACGAGCGAGCGCGAAAGCGCGGAGCGATTCTCATTGAATACCGGATTTTCTCACATATTAAGCGGCCGACCCGGCCGGCCCGGCCGGGCCAGACCGCGGACGCTGGTCAGAAGCTTATATCTTTTGAATACCCGCAATCCGTTGACAAGCGGTTTTTCGCCATCTGATTAGCCCCATTGCAATGACATTATGATTATGACATGTTTTTATCATGTGATGTGTCAGCATGGCACATGACACGTGCCGCGGTCAGGGGTGTTCAGAAAGATTATTCCTGCTGTAGCTTGAGAAACGGCTGGACCTATTAAAGCTAAATTTGGGTGAGGCTGGAGACCAACACCACTGGCAATGTTGCACAGGTAACGCTGGGTCACCATGCCAGTGCGCACGTGCACCCATGTTCCGTTCACGAAAATTACCTGCAAAAACCATCGTTGCAATACCCGGACTATATCTCGGCAACAAAAGTCGCAAGGACAGGGCAAACACAGATTGCGTAGAGAAACGATTCCGCCCGGTGTATGCACTATGTGTCGATCAGCGGCGCGTTGGTACGTGGAAAGTTACGGCTATACAGCGCAAATTTCATAGTTTATGACTCTTCACAATTTAAATCAGTGTTAGCCACTAGGGAAACGTAAAGCGATGCAACAAACACCAATCTGTAGACCAATGTACCGTCTCTAAAAATGCATGCAAAAATTGAGGTTTTAATGCAGTATTTCGCTGTTAAAATCTGCCTGTAATATTTGTATTTGCCGATTTTATAATATTTATTTCATTACACCGCCGTAGCTTCAAAACAAAGACGATAAAAATGTTGTCGCGTGTTAAACGCAATCCAATCCATCTAATACCCACCCAAAATGAATTTGCCTTACCAAACATGAAGCTTATAATTACACATTTTAAAATAAACGCTTCCAAACCTATTTAGTTCAAAGGTGTTCCGATTTAGTTCAGATCTATTACGACGGCCCAAAAACAACACATAGCGAAAATATTCAAATGCATGCTTTGCACAAGACGAACCTCCGTTGGACGGGTGATAAATTGACGCGGATTTATTCGGACTCGCTCGTCCTTCGCCGTTTAAGGCGTCTTACTGATATAATATATCCCATGTCTGATGTCAACAAGAACGGCAACATCTGCGGCTGCAGACTCTCTTTTTCAAAAATATATAAAATGATATGTATTTATTGTATCCAGCTATATTTTAAGCGGAATCCGCTGACAAAATTGTCTGGACTTTTTAAGTATGCTGCACACTATATGGTTCTATATTTTTGCTGCGTGCATTATGCTTCATATTGCATATTTTAAGGGGCGGTCCGCTGGACAGAATCGGCAGGACTTTTGAGTATGCTGGCACTATATGGTTCTATATTTTTGCTTGCGTGCCCCTTACGCTTCGTATTGCCATAGCATTTGGCCTTGTCAAAACAGTAAGGATGAGAGGGATCTGGAACTGAATGTCTTCGCTCTTGTTAACGAGCTCGTAAAAACCAGGCTTACCGGACTATCTTCTTGATACACCACCTTGGCCCGGATGCAATATTTGAACGACCAACTGCGATAAAGCTGCAATGACGCGTAGTTTTTCTGCTGTCATCACCTGGAAATAGCCATTTTCACGATTTCACGATGTATTATTGCGCTGAAAAGATTCTGAATCTTTCTGTGAAATGTTTAAATGTTTTAGCATGCAAGTTTTAGTATATGATATATTCCAAGAAATGAATTGCTGATTTTGGCGATAATAGCCGTTTTCAGGATGGATTATTTTGCGCAAAATGTTTTAAAACATTTTAAAATGTTTTAAAATGTTTGTGTAGTAGCCGTGTTCACGATGGACTAATTTGTGAAAAATGATTTAACCTTCGCCCTACGGGACCGTAGGGCGAGGGTTAAAACATTTCTCGCAAATTAGTCTATTGTAAAAAACCGGCTACTACTAAAAATGTTTAAAACATTTTAAAATGTTTTAAAACATTTCTCGCAAAATAATCCATCGTGAAAACGTCTATTATCACTATTCGATAGTTATGCATTGAGCACATAACAAGTTTATGATACAAAATTTGCCGTTTTTAAAGAACATATGCGTCTAGAGTCCATTCGTTCAGCTTAGCATACTGTTATACTAGTTGCTCAATCTGGGAGCGTCATGGATCACAGGTCATTCTTTGCATTGCACTATGATGTGCTAGAATCGATTGTCTGCCTATTGCATTGGGCGAGTCCATTATGGCGTCGACTGAGTTTGACAGTCCGTTGAGCGACCAATAGCGTGCTAGGCCACATAATGTTTCGTAATCTTGTGAAAAGTTTCAGTCGGTGGAGATAATCGGAGGAAAACGGTTTGATGTTGGGAAATGTGGGGAGCAGAATATATACACACATGTTGTCATGCGATCTGCAAAATTATTTATTAGATACTGTTCAATGCTTATGTGTCGAAACTGCATCATCTTTCGTACCTATAATAAGTTTAAGGAGAGATGTAGCTGGCAAACCACGGACAGACAGAAAGACAGACAGACAGACTTTCTTTAAATAGTAAGTTAGCTATTTAGTATGCGTGGGCGTCCACATAATTAAGCAACAATTATAAACAGTTGCTGGGCAAGATAGCCGTAGGGCTCTGCACCAGAATCTCAAGTAGGTATGCTTGAGATTCTGGTGTACCTAATTATCATTTATCGGCATCATGTCAAAAAATTATCTTCTTTTTAATATTTACCATGTCTTCTGTGAGTCGCAAATTGCTCAAGCCTATCTTATATCGATATTGAACTATACCTTTTTGCAATCGCATTTGACCAATAGGCAAAACTATTTTAAACACTCTGCATATAGAGGGCACCACTTCCTGTCGTTTCACCATAAACATTCACTATTCGCCTTAACTATTAGTCAGCATTCCATTATTACAACTCGTCATTGAACAAAACTTTATATAATCTCCCAAACAGATCGGCATTGGTTGAAATGAATCGCAGTGAAAATTATGCAGACCGACGAGCAGATATTTTGATCGCCCATATATTTCAGTCAACGCACAAAAGCTATGCTCGTATAAAAGCTAAGCGACGAAATTTTTCGACCTTAGTCGAAATCATCTTGAATTATCAACAGTTTTGCAGAATGAGTAATCTAGTGACTAGTGTTCGAATAGTATTGTTCATCTGTTAAATGTAGCGATGGCATGGCGCGCTACTGAAATACTCTTGGTCATCTCTTTCACCCCTTTCCCCTTTCACCCCTTTTGACCCCAAGGGGCCCGAACAGTCATGTTCACCGTCACGGATCGTTACGTCACGGTGGATCGCACCACTCTCTAAGGGCCACAAAAGGCGGCGGCGCTCCTTTACACCCATCACAGCCGCTGCATTGGCCTGAGTAACAGTCTGGGTCAGAGTGAGGCCAGCCTGGGACAGCTGAATCCGACCCCCGCCGAGAGCAGCGGGATAAACTGTCTGTCGACCGGTATAGAGGTGACAGGGAGTGCCCGTTTCATGGGAGTCGTCACAGGTGGTGGAGGGAATCAACTGTCGATGGATTGAAGATATTAACACGGGTTAAAGAGAGGTCAGAAGTTGGTGA
The DNA here is from genome assembly GCA_014673585.1 of Semibalanus balanoides. Lineage (NCBI taxonomy): Eukaryota > Metazoa > Arthropoda > Thecostraca > Balanomorpha > Balanidae > Semibalanus > Semibalanus balanoides. Next base: position 60,285 of record VOPJ01002282.1, read on the forward strand.
AACGAGGGAGTGATAAAGGTGCAGGAGGTTAACCAGCGGACGTGCCCAGAGAAGTCAGTATATCGGCTCACAGATGTGATCACTGTCACATCGGTGTATTTGAACAAATCAAATCGGTGTATTTGAATGCTGTACTTCGTACAGCGTCAGAAAAACCTGTCCAGCGTCAGAAAAACCTGCTTACATGTGAATGGTGGTTTACCTAGTTCCAGACTGTTTGCGCTCCATCATCTCGTCCACAAGTGAACGCATACCTTTCTAGTCTGGTGGCAGTCAACCAATCGTAACCCAAACCACAGCTCTGTGAAACGATGGCGGGTCGCTGCACCCACTCAGAATTCCATCAGACGAGCTGCCGCCTGATGACAGGGCTGCCAGCCCGGCAATACACGGAAACCCCACCAGGATGCGAAACAAACGGCTTATCTATGCTTGTTCGCGGTGCCGTGCAGTTTGCATAACTCGACGTTTTAGCAGTTACAGTACAGTACGAATGTAATTAACGTTTGAGGCGTGCGTGTCAATCCGGATGCTTTCACTGGGACTCGGCTAACTTTGCCGAGCACCAGCAGTGGATCGGCAGATAGATGCATTTCGAAAGACTAATGCGGGCTCATTGTTTTAGCATTCTGCACATGTACAATGCAATAGATGCAGAACACGTCGTACAGGGCACCGTTGCATACACTTCGATGATGACACCAGTACAAGGTATAATACATTGATTTCTAAACTTCTCCAAACCCTCGCATATCATATCAAGCGTTCATGTTTCCTCTTTCTTCACCATATTGCCGTAGCTGTAAACTCTGCAGCCATAGTTCGATGTCGATCGCTTTTTGATGCTGGCTGATGATCATGTCATGATCGGAACACGGTCCGGAGAGTTGTAGCAGCGGGAAAGTGTCGGTCCTGTCGTTTGTTTGTTCTCGCCACTGGCCAGTAGGTATTAGTGATGTCATTTTCCCAAAATGTCCTGACCAAAACCAATCCAATACCAAACCAGGAGGCATTTTGGTTGTACAAATATTGACCGATTTTGGTTGAGGTAAAAAATGTCCAAGATTTGACCGATTTTTTAGTAGTATACTTATGTATACACACTGGGTCACACAAAACAGCTTTGTTAACATCATAATTCATAAAACGCACATGTACAGTTTCCAAAAAGACATTATAATTGTGAAAAAGGAACATAATACTTTTGCAAAACAAAATAGTGGATGCCGCAACCAAGACCAAAGACATTTGCATTAATCAATTGAATTTCGAGCAAATTGTGTATCAATGTGTTTGATAGAAATAAGAATGCGTTAAAATGTGACAAAAAGTAAATTGTTTAAGATTGAGCTGACCGAAAAGTGTCCCAAAAAATCAGCTTGACGGACCAATTACCAAGTCGGTCACACAATTTTTTGGTAACCAAAATTTTGGTTACCAATTGCCACCACTAGTAGGTATATGGTGTGTTTTGAGGGTAAAATGTAGTCACGGCAAACACAATTATATTGGTAATGGATTTGACCTGATTCAATCGACACTCAGGAGCAAGGCGCTGGTTCAGTATAGCCATCGTGTTTGCTATTCAGCAGGACATTTCGTTAACTGACATTGGGTGTACTTGTCTTAATAGGAGAAAAACCCTTTAGGTTGTACTATACACTGTAGCGTTCTCGAGCCGACAGCACTGTCGCGAGGCAACACTCTTGAGTTCCGCACGATAACTGTATTTCTTAAGGATGGCCGGTTTAGAGACAGTACTGTACAGAGGTGGGCAAAAGGATCGATATTTACTTACGCAAGGAAGGGTTAGCAAAGATAACGAGTATTGACAAGTAAATTTGACAGAACATCTATGAACACTTAACTCGCCGTCACTTAAGGATTTACATTCCAACATCAATTTGAAGCGGCCGGAGGGCAAGCCGGCGGCGTCCTCGGGCAGGAGGCCAGGCAGCTCGATGAGAGCGGCGCATTCGGTCGGAAGTCGTCCGTGGCCCGTCGGCCGGCGGGCGCCAGCGTCGACTGGTGGGCGACACCTCGGCGCCGTGCTGGTGGCGCGGCGTTTATCAGCGCCGCCTGGTGGCGGCGGTGTGCGTGTCGCACCGCCTTGCAGTTGGTGTGGCGGGGCCGTACTCGGCCTCGCGTGGACTCGGCGGCGGTCTTGTCGGCCGGCGCGGACCCGGTTAACTCCAGTCCCTTCAGCGCTCGGCGGTGCTGGGCGTGGCGTCCTCGCTGTTTTGTGCGGCGTTTGGCCAGGTGCGCAGCGTTTTCGCCTTGCTGCCGTCGGACAGGAGGAACGTGGCCGGTTCCGACTACGCCCTGATTTGGAGCGGGCTTGAAAACCTGCTGTGGTTCTTTGGGCACGCTGCCCTTGGCTCCGCACACGGACGGTTGTCGCCGGGCTTGCCAGGTCTGGCGGTCGGACGGCCTGCCGGGCGTTGTAGTTGCGGCTGTTGCGTCGTTGCTGCGTGTCGACCCGATGCTGCAGTGCGCTGTCGCGGGGTGGCGCCACTGTAGCGACTGGAAGGCTGAGACGCATGCGGCGACCGTGGAGGAGCAGAGAGGGCGACTCGCCGGTGGTGCAGTGGGGCGCTGCCCTGTACTGCGCGAGGCGCTGCCGCACGTGGTCTCCGAAGCTCGCGGCTCGTGCGTGCTGGCAGTCTGAGTGGCTTCTTGAGATCCACGCCCTCACCTCTCGCGTTGAACCGCTCCACTTGCGGCAGTTTGTCCGCGTGGCCAGTAGACCTATGACTGGTGTGCTTGATTCCACGCTCGGAGAGGGTACCGCGAACTTGTCACTGACGAACTGCGGGCCGTTGTCCGTCACCAGTTGCCGCGCAGGAATCCCTCGCAGCGGAACCAGGCCAGACTGAGGACGGATGACGTCATTGGTCTCCACAGTGGCCGTTTCAGTTAGCGATTTCGGGCCATTTGCTGCTAGTAGTCGGTCATGGTTATGGCATACCTGGCGGATGGTGGCGCGCCGGGTATTGGTCCAACGATGTCCAGACCAAGCTTGGACCAGGGCCGGTCCGGGAACTCGACCGGCTGCAGTGGCGCAGGGCGCGCCTGCTGTGACAGCACAGCGTCTTTGGCGTGGCAGGCGGGGCAGTCTGCGACGAGCTGCGCGGCAGCCTTTGCCATGCCGGACGCCACCAAAGCACATCACGTAGGATCTGTTTGGTGCGCACCAACGCCGTCGTGCGCGCGCATGAGCCAGTTGCAGGTACTTGTTGCGCAGTTCGGCTGGGATGACGGCGCGGTCCGGGCCGCGCAGTACGACGCCGTCCTCACGGACCTCCAGCTCGTGTCGTACGGCGTAAAAATCGCGTATCGATGGCGGGCACTTGCGAGCGGCATCAGGCCAGCCGGTGCGGATTGTTACTCGCAGCTCTTCTAGGACGGAATCGGCGGCAGACGCGGTGCGGATGTCGTCCTCGGTGACCACGTCGGTGGCCTCATCGCTGAGGAGGGCGACGATTTCATCGCCGTCTGTCTCAGCAGCGGCCGTCTCCGGCAGCGGCAGGCGGGAGAGCGTGTCGGCGACCGGGATGCTGTGGCCAGGGCGGTACTCCACTGTGTAGGAGTACGGGCAGTAATGGCCTTGCCATCTGGCGATCCGCGCGCCGGCGCGGTTCGCTGACTGTGGCGACAGCAGCGTCGTCAGCGCCGAGTGGTCCGTGCGCAGGGTAAAATGACGGCCCCACAGGTAGAGACGCCAGTGCTCGACAGCGTTCACGGCGCTGAGTGCTTCCTTCTCGGAGACGGAGTATTTTGATTCCGCGTCCGTGAATGTGCGCGACCAGTAGGCGACCGGGCGCTCCAGACCGTCTGGCCTGACCTGGTGGTCAGGGACAGCTCCGGTACCCCCGCGGTCTCTGGCGTCCGAGGTGGACGATGGTGTCCAGCAGTGAGGAGATAACGCATCATCACCGGACTGGATGATATCAGATCCTTGATCCAGTTGAAGGCGCTCTCTGCGGCTGCGCCCCACTCGAAGGGGACTTCCTTCTTCAGCAGATCGTGAGCGGCTGCACCACCGTTGAGTAGGCGAATTGAACTGCTTGAACCAGGCGGTAAGTACCCAGGAAGCTTCGAAGCCCTTCACATCGGTGGGGTGCGGGCGTGTACTACGGCCCGGATCGCTGACTGCAGTGGTGCGACTCCGTCCTTAGACAGCCGGTGACCACAGAACTCGACCTCAGCCTGTGAGAAGACTGACTTCTGCATGTTGATCGTGATGTTGGCTGCTCGGAGCCGGGCCAGGACGGCTTGCAGGCGTACGTCATGTTCTGCCTGGTTGCGTCCAGACACCAGGATGTCATCTAAGTAGTGACCGCATCCCTCGAGTCCATCCAGTAGCTGACCAAGAAGCTTCTGGAAGGCAGCATCCGGAAACTGACAAGGCCTATGCGGGACTCGTTTCCAGCGGAAGAGGACCGTTTCCATGTCAGAACGCCGAGTGATGTCCCTGGATTCCTCATGAAGGCGTAGTTGGAAAGTAGGCCGACTTCAGGTCGATCGTGCTGTAGACCGTGCCACGCAACTTGTCTCTCGAGGTCGTTCGATGGTGGGGCAGGGATGTACCTCAGCGACGATCTGCGAGTTTGGTTCCCTCTCAGGTCGGTGCAGTTATGCGCAGCTTACCGTCTTTCTTGCGTGTGACCATGAGCGGGCTGACCCACTGTGATGCGTCGGCACGTTCGATGACATCAGCTTGGAGGAGCCGGTTGAGCTCGGCCGACACTTCCTCCCGGACTGAGAGGGGAAGTCGGCGGAGCTTGTACGCTTGTGGTACGGCATCCGGCTTCACTGTATCCCGGGCTGGCGTTAGCCTTCGATTGCAGGGAGGGGGAGCGTGCTTCAGGTGACGGCGTCTCGACGTCCATGTTGAAGATGGTGTGAGATGCCGGGTGAAGAGTCAATCCCAAGGCGATCAGCACATCCATGCCCATGATGGCCTCGAGACGGGGGGTGTCCACCAGGTAGAAGGACGCGTTGACCTCACGGTTGTTGTAGCTGATGGTGGTGGAGAGGGTGCCACATACCTGTAGTGGGTTGTGTCCAAACCCATACAGTTTGGATGAAGAAGGCGCATAACTGACGCCTTTGAAGAGCTGTTTCGCACGCTGTAAGCTGAGAAGCGAACAGGTTGCACCAGTGTCCACCCTGCAGTGGTTACAGCTTTGATTGACGTCACCAGCGGTGATGGTCCACTGTGCACGACAGTTTGGCAGCAGAGTTATCACGTTGACACGTAGAACATTGCAGTTCTTCACACTGTTCTCCTCTTGGTTAGATCCTGGTCTTCCACTCTGTGAGCCTTGTTATCCCCCTTAGGATCTGGTTTGTCACCACTGCGACACAGCAGCGAAAGTGTCCCCTGTCGGTCCACAGATGGGCATGTGATACGGCGTGCAGGACAACTTGAGTCATGCGAACGTGTATCGTGACGTCCACAGTTGGTGCAGTGGTCACTGGGTGGCTGCTTCTGGTGGCGCCGCCCTTGACCTCTGGAGCTTGTGACCTTGGCCACAGTGGCCAGGTAGGTGGTGCTTGCTTGCTGCGAGGCAGTGATGGCGCGCGCTGACGCTGGAGTGTTCATAACTTCTCAGAACAGTGGCCAGGGACGTTGTCGAGGGTCTAAGGTCCTTATCCTGGGAGGAACCTTTCGCAGGCGCAGGGTGAATTGTTTTCAACCACTACTCCGCTGATCAGTTTCAGATTCCATTGGTTTGCCGAATCACAGGTAGGACAGGCCACGCAGGGCAGCAACAAATGCAGCCGTAGTCTCCGAGTGGTTTTGTGCTCGCTGGCGGAACTTGTATCGTTCCACGATCACGTTCGTCCGGGGAGTGTAGAACTCTCGGAGCTGGCGCAGCGTAGCGGTTGTTGTAGTCGTCCTCACCCTTCTTGTTGACGACAGGAGGCAGGGAGTCATACACACGGTACGCCTCGTCGCCGATCGTACACAGTAGGAGGGCACGCCGCTGCTCCGTGGGGAGGGGCGTGGCGCCGCTCCTGGCCAGTAGATAAAGTTCGAATTTCTGCTCCCACGTTCGCCACGGGACGGCGGCGCCCGGGGAGCGGGCAGAAATGGCGCAGGGAGTGGCGGTTCCACTATCACCACTCATGGACGGCCACTACACGCTTGCAAAACATGGAAAATGGCTGCAGATGCACTCGCAACGTCGGAATACACTGGAAAGTGCAGAAAAAATCTCTCTCGTCGCCAATTTGTAGCGTTCTCGAGGCCGACAGACTGTCGCGAGGCAACACTTTTGAGTTCCGCACGATAACTGTTATTTTCTAAGATAGGGCCGGTTAGAGACGGTACTTTTACAGAGGTGGGCAAAAGGAGCTGATATTTACTTACGCAAGGAAGGGTAGCAAGTAACGAGTATTGAACAAGTATTTGACAGAACATCTATGAACACTACATACACTTATTTTGCATGTCGATTCGCTCTAGGATTAAACCTGGCCCTTCGGGCACCTTTTCTCTTCTTCGCCCTGCGGGGATCCTAAAAAGGCCTCTCTGTTAACTTCCAAACCAAGCAACACCTACGCATTTTACATTTTTTGACAATTCAAGTTAATGCAAATGGCTGACATTAAAAGCAAGAGTGAGCTTTTGTCTTTTTCGCAGAATTTTCGCACCATCCTGCAATATTGAAACAGCATTGATTGGCTTGTACCAAATAAACGGTATTATTATCTCAGACAGCTCCACTGCTATGACACTGTGGCTGCGGTAACATGTTAACACCGGAGGAACGTTGAAAAATATGGCAACCATTTTCTGAAACATACAAATTAGCTCAAAAACTATTACAGAAAAAGTGTAGCACTACAAAGGTTTTTGGGCCATAGCCACGTAAAACGAGCGAGCGCGAAGCGCTCGCTCGTCTTTACGTGGTATATGGGAAAAATCTGATTATGAGCAGCCCGACCCAACCCGACCCGACCCGACCCCTGGCGACGCTTTTGAGAAGCACGTCTGATTGACATATGGGCTTATTTGTTGAGTAGCCCTGCATCTGACCTATCCTGTTTGATACCAATGCCGACTCATGTGGGTGACTACCACTGCGCGTGGCGCGTGCCGCGTGAGGGTTGTTGAAAGGTGTTTTGTTGCAAAAACTCCGCAACGGCTGGGCTGATTGTGTTTGAATATGGTGTGTGATTAGGGACCCCTTAGCAGCCGCTTATCTACTAGGCAGGGGTGGGGTGCCTCTGCACGTGCACGCACGTGCACACCCTTTTCTATGTCTCAGGAACGGCAGAACCGATTGTGTCCCAATTTGGTAATTAGTGTGTGGTTAGGGACCCCCCAGCCGGCGCTATTCCACAAGTCAGGGGTGCGGTGTCTCTGCACGTGCACACCCCGCTGGACCGATTGTGTTCGAATTTGGTGTGTAGTTAGTGACCTTTCAACCGCTGCCTCTCCACAAGTCATGGGTGGGGCGGCTCTGCACGTGCGCACGTGTACACCCCTATTATATATATATATATATCATGAACAGCTGAGCTGATTGTGTACACATTTGGTGTATAGTTAGGGACCTCTTAGCCGCCCCTTTCCCACAAGTCAGGGGTGGGTGTCTCTGCCAGACTTGGGATTGATTCTGATTGAATCATTCTCTTTGATTGAATCATTATGATTTTACGCGAATCATTTATGAATCGATTCACCTCTTCATGAATGATTCAATGAATCATTGATTTAATAATTAATTCAAAGAAAATAGGTTGATTGAATCATTCATAGCACAATGAATCACTCTTTTTGGGGGACAGCAGAAACTATACATACGATAGCCCAGTCTAATAATAGGGAATCAAACGGAGTGAACACATGTCAAGACTCAAGATCACTTTCAGCACCTTCATTTGGTCTGTAAACACCCTCATTCCGAATATATACACTGTTATTTGCACTTACCATTGCTAATAATTTTGATTGAATCATTAATGAATCATTCATTGAATGAATCATTCATGATTGATTCACGTAAGCCTGCGAATCACTGTGAATCACTCATCAGTGGTAATGTTGAGTGATTGATTCATGATTGAATCATTCATTTTTGCCGGTGAATCATGATTGAATCATCCATTACAATTTGAATCAATCACAAGTCTGGTTTCTGCACGTGCGAACGTGTGCATCCCTTTTGTATCTAAAAAACGACTTGCCTGATCGAGTTAAAATTCACCATGCATTTCCTTCGCGCTCGCTCGTTCATTGCCAGCTACGGCGCTCTTTATATCATGTAATTAGTACTTTTTTAGAACTTTTGTTTTCTACGTATTGTTTTCCTTAGCATTTGAATACGTTTTTTACTGAGCCGCACGTGGACCGCTCTGTCCCAACATCCCCCAGTGGACTGCAGTCGGTGTACAGCGTTTTTTTTTTAATGAAGCCCACTGCAAATTTTGGTGCGAATTAAATGTAATGGTATCACAAACACGGCGCTCAGCAAACATGCCGCGCTCGGGAACACCGCCACAGAGATTGGACTAATGCAGAATGATGCATGTTTGGCAATATCATCGGCCGGAGTACTCAGGTTACACGGTGGTAGGGACGGAAAAACATGCACCAATCACCGACAGATTATTTCGTTGTAAGCACCGTACTGATACATGATTCTCGTATTTCTATAATTGAATTTCGGCCGCCCAGCATGCGGTCGTACCTTAATATGTTTGTTTTCGGCGCAGACATGGAGGAACACGGGTCAGGTGGCGTGGATACTAAACAAACAAAAAATGTTGAAAAATATAACCTTTGTTACAAAGATTAGTCATTAAATCGAGATTGCTGGGAAGAAACATGCACAATTATGAATGTTCACGAACTGCTTCTTGAGTTCTTAGTTCTTATGATAGCTTTGACCCATCACCTTTGTCACAAAGTACCTATAAAAGAATCTTAAGATGTCTTTAAACATTTCACGCAAAATAATCCATCGTGAAAACGGCTAATAATACCTTTTATTTGGTGCAAGCCAATCAATGCCGTTTCAATTTTGCAGGCTGGTGCGAAAACTCTGCGAAAAAGCAAAGAGTTCAATTTTACTTTTGATGTCAGCCATTTGCATTAACTTGCATTGTCAACAAATATCAAAATGCGTATGTGCTAACCTGTATGCCGAATCAATGTTCATCGGGTGACGAGCGACTCGCTGACGCATGACTGTTTTGCAATGCGAGGTCGTTTGCAGCAGCTGACTTCCATTAATACACTTTCATCCTGCATCCTGTGCCTGCATTTAAACTGACGAAGGACACCTGACACCTGACACATGACAGATCTGACACATCCCACATGACATCTGAAATATGACTCTGCCACCTGCCACCTGCCACCTGCCACCTGCCACTGCCACCTGCCACCTGCCACCTGCCACCTGCCACCTGCCACCTGCCACCTGCCACCTGCCACCTGACACCTGACACCTGACACCTGTCACCTGACACCTGACACCTGACACCTGACACCTGTCACCTGTCACCTGACACCTGACTTTTGACATCTGACACCTGTCATCAGACACCTGACATCTGACACCTGACACCTGACACGGACGTCGGACACCCTCGCCTAGATATTTTGCTACGTGCTTAGATGAGGGAGAGGTCGTCGGTCGGTCGTTCTCGGTCAGCCAGATCCTACAATCGCCGATCGGATACCGGAACTAGCCCAGACGAACCCAGCGTTACACATCTACTACTGGAGCAGGACCTATCATCATGTCTTGCAGCTGAAAATCCCGTGTGATTTGAAGCAAAACGAGAGATGCAAACCAAGCATTTTATTTTCATGCAACACAACATCACACAAACATCATAGGCAATGCAGCCAGGGGCGTAGCTTCTGTATAAAATTTGGGGAGGGGAGGGGGCGGAGCTGGAAAAAATCGCTTAAAGGGACACTGTCCACTCAAAGTAAAATTTGATATGTTAAAGAACAGCCGAATTTGATAAGCACCATGAAGTCCGTTTTTTTTTATTCGCGCCCAGTCGCCCAATATCGCCGGTCAAAGTTCAGTTTTCTTCCCGCCAATGAGGTTGACGAGTCCGCCACCACTACGTACCAAAATCAATTAATTGCAGCCTTGTCAACTATGGAAATTTTGGTGAAATTTTTTGGGCTTAAGGCATTCTACCCAAATTTGTAATGCAGGAAAAATTTCATGTCTTATTATGCTTTATTTAAGCTCAATAATAGTCATGAAGGGAATATTTGTTACGATGGAAGGAAAAGATTTGCTCGAAAGTTTTTTACTTTTTTACGAAGGGATTTTGATTTTCCCAGCATTAATGAAGTTTTTTTCCGACCGAGGTTTTTCTATGAATTGGTCCTCCGATTACGGAGATTTAACCAAATGGAAAAAGGAGTTCTGTTCACGTTTTCCGTGGGGCAACGACTCAAATGCGGCAGAAGCGCTAGATTCAGTTAAACAGGAAACCACAATGCATAAAGCGCTATCGGCGTCTCACCAATTTGCCATAGCGTCAGCTGACGGGTTGGTCAGTTGATATCCCCTTCTTCTGTTGATTACAGTCAACTGAGCAAACGCTTTCATGTACGTAGTGTGGTATAAAATTCGTAAAGCAGTTTTTTAGATTATTATAAGTAATTGAAATTCATGATTGTTTTTGTTATTTGCACTTATTTGGGATTAAGAGTTTAATGGCAATTAAAATCATAAGTGGTCCTTAGGGTCTTGTTTAAGCCTGTTTTTTGCGATACACCGAAGAGCAGCTCTCTGAAATGTTTTCTAAAGGGAATGTTTCGCTTTTCTCTGAAAGTTTGGTCCAATGTACGCCGCTTGTGCCTTTGGGTGCAAAATATGAAGTAATTGCTTTGCCGAAACACGATTCTGATATTTGTTTATCACAAAACAGTGCTCAATTTCATTGAAAAACTAGTTTTAGTATTTGGGCTGATGACGTCATATTGAAGGAAATTTTGGGAAATAGAGGAAAAACCTTCACGCTGCAATATGTATGACTAGTCTTATGGTAATGATAGCCAAATGTAAAAACCAAGGTCTACTTTCATCAAATTGATAAAGGAGGAGTGATGACGACATCGGTTTAAGAGGCGATACTAATACAATAGGGCCCTTATTTTGTGGCAGATGTCAAAACCAAACTCAAATTTACTTTTCGATTTGGACCTCGGGGTTACTTCTACACTACTTAATTTCAATGCAAATCCAGCAAAATGGCCATCTCAACTCAAATCTAATGTTAATGTGAAACATTCCCTTTAACCCGCGCTCCACTGGGCCTCGGGATTTTCCACGCGCGACTGGTTGGTGTTTGACCAGTGAACACCCTCCCCCCTTCTAAATCGGCTCCTATGGGACGTAAACCCAAACCCAAAATACTGTTCGAAAGTTAGTCAAAAATTATGTTGAAACTTCTTTACATTTGTTCGCTCAGGTCAAAATTGAAGTCACCAGAGGTCATCAAAGGGCAAATGTTCCAGTTTCAGGACTTCGCTCAAGAAACCCCCATATATCTCGGGACCTAGGGCTAACTAGAAACAAACGAAAAAAGCAATCGCCGGCAATTAAAATTTGAAATCGACATAGTATCCTCAAGTTTGACCTCAGGTCAATAGTTTAGGCTGTAGAGGTCATAAAAATCAAAATTGCTGTTTTTTACAAACAAATATTTTCAGAAATAACTTTTTACCTAATAAAGAAAACGCAATACTGCTTACGTCATCGCGTTTTTCTCGTCGAGTGTTTTGAAATAGATCCATGTTGACAATGTAAGGTCAACTTAAAAAATAACCTTGGGGTCAAGGTCAAGTTCAAGTTAGGTGAAGCAAGGTAGGCGATGAAGTCTTACTGCTGCCCAGAGCCGGGGAGGAGGCCATCCGAGAGTTGGGTCAATCCAGGAGGTTAGTGGTTACCAATATCAACCAGATGATTGCGTTACACAATGAAAAGACAATGAAAGCCGACGCTGACCTCGGAAAAAAAAACAGTGCGCCCATCTTGGAGACCAGAGGCCGTTCTTATAAAAAATCGAGCCACGGCTCGAATTTATTTTATCAAATGCCGAGTCATTTTCTATTGTTAGCAAGTTGCTATCATCACCAAAGTAAGTGGAAAATGAGAGCATGCTTAGTATTATTGAGTTTCTTGATTGTATTTTCGAGACATCGAACAGTAGCTCGCAGATCAGAGCCTATGATTTAACAAACAAACAAATCGAGCCGTGGCTCGCTTTTTTATAAGAACGGCCTCAGGAGTCTAGTTATAAGTCTGCAGCCACATATAGTATTCAGCTCTTACATTCTACTCTGATTTTCTTGCGGTGAATGACGGACTTTCGTCAGGATAGCAAGAAACTTAGATCCATTCTGCCGAATCAAGTAAATGCAGTAATTGAGCGCTGTGTAAAACATAAATGCAGAAGTTTTGACTTAAGGTACATAATAGCGCGGCAATATTACATTTATGTGTTTTTACGGCTTAAGGACTAGTTTGTTGCAAATATTTGTGTCTGGTCAAAATCATGATTTGATTACAGATCTTAAATAAGGGAATTCAATTTCATTAATCACATAAATCTACCGAATTAATCACAAAATATACAATCCTAAATGAACTATAATTGTAAATGATTTTATTTTATTTTATCGAAACCATTCTTTGACTTCGTTTCCATTAAAGACAGATTTCATGCTCCAATTGAAAGTAATCAACAGACTTTGGTAGGGACGCGGCAGATAAACGGAAGGACATCCTGGCACAAAACATCATCAGCACCATCGGCGGCCATTCTGACGCAGTCGTGGTCGGGATCACCGTCTGGCTCGCCGCTGATCCAGGTGACCAGCCAGTCGGTGCCGTCGATGACTTGAAAGGAACCCTTCGGAGGCCAGGTCCGATTATGCCGACGAAGATTGTTACGAGCCGGAAGCCGAAGTCTGGTAGAGGATGCGCCAGGTGCCCATGTCGATGACGGGCGAGAGGCGGGCTCCCGGCTGCAGTCCGACGCAGTGCTGGTCAGCGTCCTGCCAGGTTCGGGCGGTGGAGACGTAGTGGTAGCAGTAGTCGTCCAGGGCCAGCCAGCCGGCAGGGCAGGGTGATCCATACAGACAGCGATGCGGAGATTCGCAGATGCATGCGGAAATAAAAAGCTTTGCGCAGTCTTTGGTGTTGAACGGAGTTTCCGTAATTTGTTTTTGTCTTAGGTGGACACACTCAGTTTCGGCAGGACTGCGGAATATTTGTAGCTGGAGCGAGTTTGCTGTGCCATCCATGTTGACAACATCTCCATTTTGAGCCTTCAGTCCGATGTACTCTCCCGTCACCGGTCGTGAAGGATGGTGGACCATCCATGTGACCTCGGCCTCATCGTTCGGCGTGGCCAGGTCGGCGTTGTCAGCAAGGCTTTGGCAAGCGGACCTGTACCCATTCCAAGCTTGTATTATGATGGGAGCTTGACGAAGGTAGCAGCTGTCTCGAAACAGAAGCCAGTCGGACAGACAAGGGGGGACCTGAGGAAGGGTGTAACTGACCGGTACAGCGGCGCTGGTGTCAGCTGTCGAACGGAGCAGGCTGTCAAACAGCCGACACGACCCGTAGCTGGTGAGCGTGAAGCCGAGACAGCCGGTCTGTCTGTCGCACCAGGCGGCGCAGCTGAGACGGACGGGGCCGGAGACTCAGACAGCGCCCCTGCGGAGAGAAACACGTCCAGCCTGCGGGACGTACGAGGCGCCGGCCAGCAGCACACAGCTGAGGAGGAGCACGGTGGACGGCCGGAGGACACCCATCGCGGACGTTGGCTGTAGGCGTCTGAGTGGCGGTCGCGTCGGCGTACCTCCACAGGCCTCAACCAGGTCGTGTTGACACCGTTGGCATAGTGCTGTTATGATGGCCTGCTGGTATGTTGATGGTGCTGGTATGATATCCCGCGCTGCACACCGCCACCTTTGCCGTGCCTGGGAAGTGGGAGTGGGAGGTATCTCGATTTTTGCCTCTATTAGGAGTATGCTGAAACCAAACCACCATTAGATGGCTTGTCAAAATCCATTGGCGGATTCATTGGTGTGCGTGTTGTTTTTTTAGGGGAAAGGATGCGTTTTTGTGTGGAAATTCCTAAGTCATACACAAATCGGAAAACTTATCGGATTTTGTTTGCTTGTACATTGATAGCTGACTTAACCCGGCATTGACTGGGGGAGGGGGGCGTTTATCGCCACCCTGACGAATTTTCGTAATAACTCAAAAATAATTTGCGCTATCAACGTTTAACTTTGAGTACCTTCTTCTACATAAGTTTCACGTCTTGTGTGCGAAAATGAAGCATTTTCGTCAATAATTGTTTGAGATATAGCGAATGTAGTGAAGTCCCTACTCACGATTTTGACACAATCAGTTTAACTTTAACAGACCGTACAAAGGCAATATTTTAAGCAAAATGCAATCCAAAACAGATAAAGATTAAAAATAATGAGAGCTGTAAAATGTTTTTTACCAACAAATTTTTTCCTCTGACTTTCGAAAATTTTGCTTTTGACCCCGAATATTTTCAAAAACATATTGTTTTGGAAAAAGGACCACAAAATCAAAATTTGATAAACATTGAAAACAAAAACGGAAGATATGTTAAATAAATATATGCAACCAACTNAGGCCCATGCCCGTTCAGGCCCATTCAGATTAGGCAGTTGTTTTTGTATCGCAAAAGTGCAACCATTATCCAAGCGAATTACTTGCAAACTATTAACGATAAATAATATCACGCACCAGCTGTGTGTTGCTGTGGATTTCTGCTCACCAAACACCTTTCGGTCAACAATCTCATATTAAATCATAATTTTGATCGGACATTGTTTCGTTCAATCTTGCACCACTCTTACTTAGCATGATGTATTGTACTCATATATTTACCAAAGCTTATTGTTGAAGTGTCCTATATCATTAAATACCATATATACCTGGTTAAACATCTGGTTGTCAAGTACAAAGTAACGTTTAGCGACCATAAACTCAAAAATTGTTATACTATGTCCATGCCCGCCAGTACCCATGCAAAGCCAAAAAATGCTAAACAACATACAAAAATCGGGAAAATTGAGAGGGAACCAAGGTTATAACTTTAATGCAAATTTGGGTTGTAGGCTGTAGCTACAACCCCATTCATTTCAGGATTTAACATTACGCCTATTACGTGACGTGGTACAAATGGGGCTCTAACAACTAAGTGCAGCCCCAGTGATTTTCACAATGTAACGCTTCTGTTGGGCACCAATGAGTGCACGCGATCCATGACAATCACTGATTAAAAGGCGGCAACATCTCACTTTGTGCGGATGTGCGGCTTATTTAAGCTCTCCACATGGCGAAAGTCATTTTCCCTCTGGAGTTTTTTGTTTAGAAAACGTGGTAAACGGAGGCGCTCAGCGTTGCCATATTTGGTACTACTTTTCATGCGGCAACTAGCCACAATTTGTGAACGTTTTGAATTCGGGCTTTTTCAGGTCAGATCATCAGGCCACGTCAAGTGACCTTACCTTCAAAAATGTTTGTGGTCTTGCTAAAGCCACAGTCTTTGTTTCTGCAATGCTTAAAACACGCAGTATTCTGTTAGCGAATAAGATCCTAACAATATCTTAATCTTGAATCTTTGTATCAGTGACATGATACCCAGGTCAATTTTCTGACCTCTATACAATGAATGACACTAAAATAGGTAGATCTTTATGAAATATATATATATATATATTATATATAATATATATATATATATTGCTTTTTGTGTGTCCAGTGGCTGAATCCAGAGACATGTATACTCCGTCAACACGCATTAGCTTATGATCCTGAAACGCTATTTTGCATTGATAATTTCTCATGCAATATCATCTGCTTCTGCATGATCAACAATTGTAGTTAGGACATAGGTGGTCCCAGGAATAAAGTTAGGATGAATTGTGGTACCATTTGGCGTGACAGAACATAGCCCATATATCAATAAGCAGAGATAAAGAAACCACAATACAAAGCTGAATTCCCATTCATTTCCCTTCTAAGGAACACGCCCAATACACAAAAAAATAGTTGACATTAATTCATTTTATTCATACACACACTTTTAATATTACAGTAATAGGCATCTTAACCAAGAAATCAAAGTTGCACACAAATAATTAAAGTAACATTTCGTTACCTCATATAATTGCTTGAGACGATATTTGGGGCTTATTTCACAAAAGCTTTAAAAGGATTATTGTTAGATATGTTAGATAATACAATTAGGTTGTAAAATTTCAAACAACATTGGAAACATTGCCGTTAAAAACAATTGTCCCAGGGCCAAATAATCGAAAGCAAATGTTTTCCTCCGTGTTTTTGCTACCTCTTCCTGCCTATGACCAAAGTATAAATATTTGCAACAAGCGAAACGACAAGGGCCGGATATCCACCACCTGCGATATTTCAGAATCAGTGGAAAAAAGGCGTCGCACATCGACGCCAAACTCCGCACAACTGTGTTGGCATACAATTATCCGCACACTTTGTAAAAGTATCATGCCAAAGGACACAGTATAATTAAAAGTTTGAATCAAATAGTTTGAAAAACTGACAAATGTACTAGGACATAATGTATTCTTTATTTCGTGTAATTACATTCTCTGATTTTTATTATATCGGTGAACTGAGGTCATGACAATTTCGTGACCTTACATTATAAGGTTAATGACACATTAATGAAAATGCCCACCATTTGAATAAACCTAGCTAAATATGAACAGTTTTCATCAATATCACTTTTTTAAGCCAAGCAGAAGAATGTATGTTGTATTTTGTCGTGACCTCGTTTGAGGTCAAATCCAATTGGCCTCTAGGTCATAATGTATTTTGTAAAAACTTATCTCTACCTGTGGCAGGGTGATAGGTTTTCGCAATTCGATTCCGTTTCGATTGTCATCAAGTGAAATAAAAGTTGACTTGTCTTTGTCATGACCTCAGGTTAGCTCAGGTCATTATATTCGACCTAGCTAGTGTAGCGTTCTCGAGCCGACAGCACTGTCGCGAGGCAACACTCTTGGGTTCCGCATGATAACTGTATTTCTAAGATGGACGGTTAGAGACGGTACTTACAGAGGTGGGCAAAAGGAGTGGTATCTACTTACGCAAGGAAGGGTAGCAAGTAACGAGTATTGAACAAGTGTTTGACAGAACATCTATGAACACTACACTCGCCGCACTAAGGATTTACATTCCACATCAATTGAAGCGGCGCGGCAGGAAGCGGCGGCGTCCTCGGGAGGAGGCCGGCAGCTCGATGAGAGCGGCGCTTCGGTCGGAGGACGTCCGTGGCCCGTCGGCCGGCTGGGCGCCAGCGTCGACTGGTGGCGACACCTCGGCGCCGTCTGGTGGCGCGGCGTTATCAGCGCCGCCTGGTGGCGGCGGTGCGGTGTCGGCACCGCCTTGCAGTGGTGCTGGCGGGGCCGTACTCGGCCTCGGTGGACTCGGCGGCGGTGTCGGCCGGCGCGGAGGTAACTCCAGTCCTTCAGCGCTCGGCGGTGCTGGGGCGGTGGCGTCCTCGCCGCTGTGCGGCGTTTTGGCCAGGTGCCGCAGCGTTTCGCCTGCTGCCGTCGGACAGGAGGAACGTGGCCGGTCCGAGCTGACGCCTGATTTGGGCGGGTCTTGAAAAACCTGCTGTGGTTCTTGGCACGTGCCCTGCTTCCGCACACGGCGGTTGTCGCGCGGCCTGCCAGGTCTGGCGGTCGGACGGCCTGCCGGGCGTTGTAGTTGCGGCTGTTGCGTCGTTGCTGCGTGTCGACCCGATGCTGCAGTGCGCTGTCGCGGGGTGGCGCCACTGTAGCGACTGGAAGGCTGAGACGCATGCGGCGACCGTGGAGGAGCAGAGAGGGCGACTCGCCGGTGGTGCAGTGGGGCGCTGCCCTGTACTGCGCGAGGCGCTGCCGCACGTGGTCTCCGAAGCTCGCGGCCGTGCGTGCTGGCAGCTGAGTGGCTTTCGTGGATCCACGCCTTCACCTCTCGGTTGAACCGCTTCACTGCGGCGTTGCCGCGTGGCCAGTTAGACCGATGAGTGGTGTGCTTTGAATTTCCACGCTCGGAGAAGGTACGGTGAGACTTGTCACTGACGAACTCGGGCCGTTGTCCGTCACCAGTTCCGCGCAGAATCCCTCGCTGGGACCAGGCCAGGACTGAGGAAACGGAGACGTTCATCGGTCTCCACAGTGGCGTCAGTGCGATTTTCGGGCCATTTGCTGTAGTAGTCGGTCATGGTTATGGCATACCTGGCGGATGGTGGCGCGCCGGTATTTGTGCCAACGATTTCCAGTCCAAGCTTGGACCAGGGCCGGTCGGGAACTCGACCGGCTGCAGTGGGCGCGGGCGCGCCTGCTGTGACAGCACAGCGTCTTTGGCGTGGCAGGCCGGGCAGTCTGCGACGAGTGCAGCGGCAGCCTTTGCCATGCCGGGCCACCAAGCCAGATCACGTAGGATCTGTTTGGTGCGCACCACGCCGTCGTGCGCGCGATGAGCCAGTTGCAGGTACTTGTTGCGCAGTTCGGCTGGGATGACGGCGCGGTCCGGGCCGCGCAGTACGACGCCGTCCTCACGGACCTCCAGCTCGTGTCGTACGGCGTAAAAATCGCGTATCGATGGCGGGCACTTGCGAGCGGCATCAGGCCAGCCGGTGCGGATTGTTACTCGCAGCTCTTCTAGGACGGAATCGGCGGCAGACGCGGTGCGGATGTCGTCCTCGGTGACCACGTCGGTGGCCTCATCGCTGAGGAGGGCGACGATTTCATCGCCGTCTGTCTCAGCAGCGGCCTCTCCGGCAGGCGGCAGGCGGGAGAGCGTGTCGGCGACCGGGATGCTGTGGCCAGGGCGGTACTCCACTGTGTAGGAGTAGGGCAGTAGACGGGCCTGCCATCTGGCGATCCGCGCGCCGGCGCGGTTCGCTGACTGTGGCGACAGCAGCGTCGTCAGCGCCGAGTGGTCCGTGCGCAGGGTAAAATGACGGCCCCACAGGTAGAGACGCCAGTGCTCGACAGCGTTCACGGCGCTGAGTGCTTCCTTCTCGGAGACGGAGTATTTTGATTCCGCGTCCGTGAATGTGCGCGACCAGTAGGCGACCGGGCGCTCCAGACCGTCTGCCTGGACCTGGGTCAGGACAGCTCCGGCCCCGCGGTCGCTGGCGTCCGAGGTGACGATGGTGTCCAGCAGTGAGGAGTACGGCATCATCACCGGACTGGATGATATCAGATCCTTGATCCAACTTGAAGGCGCCCTCTGCGGCTGCGCCCCACTCGAAGGGGACGTCCTTCTCAGCATATGATTCGTTGAGCGGCCTGCACCACCGTGGAGTAGGCTGGGATGAAACCTGCTGAACCAGGCGGTTGGTACCCAGGAAGCTTCGAAGTCCTTCAGGGTCGGTGGGGGTGCGGCGCGGTGTACTACGGCCCGGATCGCTGGACTGCAGTGGTGCGACTCCGTCCTTAGACAGCCGGTGACCACAGAACTCGACTCAGCTGTGAAAAGATGACTTCTGCAGTTGATCGTGATGTTGGCTGCTCGGAGCCGGGCCAGGACGGCTTGCAGGCGTACGTCATGTTCTGCCTGGTTGCGTCCAGACACCAGGATGTCATCTAAGTAGTGACCGCATCCCTCGAGTCCATCCAGTAGCTGACCAAGAAGCTTCTGGAAAGGCAGATCCAGAACCTGACAAGGCCCGATGGGGACTCGTTTCCTGCGGAAGAGGCCGCCATGGTCAGGAACGCAGTTGATGTCCCTGGATTCCTCATGAAGGCGTAGTGTGAAGTAGGCTGTACTTCAGGTCGATCCTGCTGTAGACCGTGCCACGCAAGCTGTATCTCTCGAGGTCGTCGATGGGTGGGCAGTGGATGTACCTCAGCGACGAATCTGCGAGTTTGCGTCCTCTCAGGTCGGTGCAGATGCGCAGGCTTCCGTCTTTCTTGCGTGTGACCATGAGCGGGCTGACCCACTGTGATGCGTCGGCACGTTCGATGACATCAGCTTGGAGGAGCCGGTTGAGCTCGGCCGACACTTCCTCCCGGACTGAGAGGGGAAGTCGGCGGAGCTTGTACGCTTGTGGTACGGCATCCGGCTTCAGCTGTATCCGGTGGGCGTAGAACTTCGATTGCAGGAGTGGAGCTGTGCCTTCAGGTGACGGCGTCTCGACGTCCATGTTGAAGATGGTGTGAGATGCCGGGTGAAGAGTCAATCCCAAGGCAATCAGCACATCCATGCCCATGCTGGCCTCGAGACGGGGGGTGTCCACCAGGTAGAAGGACGCGTTAACCTCACGGTTGTTGTAGCTGATGGTGGCGGAGAAGGCGCCACATACCTGTAGTGGGTTGTGTCCAAACCCATACAGTTTGGATGAAGAAGGCGCATAACTGACGCCAAATTGAAGAAGCTGTTTCGCACGCTGTAAGCGAGAAGCGACAGGTTGCCACCAGTGTCCACCTGCAGTGGTACGCTGTCTGAGTGGACGTCACCAGCGGTGATGGCCACTTGCACGACAGTTTGGCAGCACGAATTATTCACGTTGACACGTAAGAACTTGCAGTTTCCTTTCACAGTTGGTCTTCTCTGGTTTAGATTCCTGGTCTTCCACCCTGTGAGCCTGGTTCTCCCCCTTCAGGATTTGGTGTCACCACTGGCCACACCAGCAGCGAAGTGTCCCAGGCGGTCACAGATGTGGCATGTGATACGGCGTGCAGGACAACTTGAGTCACGGGAACGTTGTGATCCGTGACGTCCACAGTTGGTGCAGTTGCCACTGGTGGCTGCTTCTGGTAGCGCCGCCAATTGACCTCTGGAAGCTTGTGACCTTGGCCACAAGTGCGCAGTAAGGTGGTGCTGCTGCTGGGAGAGTGCTGGCGGCTGCCTGACGCTGGGAGTGTTCATAACTCTACAGACAGGGCCGGACGTTGTCGAGGGTTCAGGTCCTTATCCTGGAGGAACCTTTTCCCGGCAGGCGAGGCGTGAATTGTATCTTCAACCCACACGTCCCTGATCAGTTCAGATCTCCTTGTGCCGAATTCCAGGTTACGGGACAGGCCACGCAGGGCAGCAACAAAATGCAGCCGTTAGTCTCCGGAGTGGTTTTGTCGCGCGCTGGCGAACTTGTATCGTTCCACGATCACGTTTCGTCCGGGAGTGTAGAACTCCGGAGCTGGCGCGCCGTAGGGTGTATCGTCCTCACCCTTCTTGTTTGACGACAGGGGCATGGAGTCAATACACACGTACGCCTTCGTCGCGATCGTACACAGTAGGAGGCACGCCGCGCTCACGTGGGGAGGGCGTGCGCGCCGTCCTAGCCAGCAGAATTAAGTTCGAATTTCTGCTCCCACGTTCGCCACGGGACGCGCCGGCGCCACCGGGGAGCCCGGCAGGAAATTGGCGCAGGGAGTGCGGTCCACTATCACCACTCATGACGGCACTACACGGCTGCAAAACACTGGAAAATGGTCTGCAGTGCACTCGCAACGTGCGAATACACTGGAAAAGTGAGAAAAATCTCTCTCGTCGCCAATTTGTAGTGTTAATCGAGCCGACAGGCACTGTCGCGGGCAACACTCTTGGTCCGCACGATAACTGTATTTCTAAGATGGCGGTTAGAGACGGTACTTACAGAGGTGGGCAAAAGGAGTGATATTTACTTACGCAAGAAAGGGTAGCAAGTAACGAGTATTGAACAAGTATTTGACAGAACATCTATGAACACTACACCGAACTACATTTTCTGTGGTCGGAATAGGATAGGTAAGAGTGGCGGAGGAGTCGGCAGATTTGTCCATTCCTCGCTCAATTATCACATGAGAGATGATCTGTGTAGTGTTAATAACTCTTTTGAGGGCATATTTGTTTAAATTAGTAGGGAAAATGACAGCAATATAGTAGTAGGTTGTGTCTACCGTCCCCCAGAGAACCCTTTGCCTCAGTGCGTCCCTGCAATTGATGCATTGTTAGATAAGCTGAAAAATGAGAATAGAGTGGTTTTCCTAGGGGGAGACTTTAATGCTAACTTACTGCAGTACAGCCGTGTAAATAGTATTACAGAGCTTGTCGACCTATTCATGATCCACAACATGTTCCCGACTGTTAGTAGACCTACTAGAGTATCAGGAACGTGTAACACACTAATTGATTGCTTTTTCACTATTTACCTAGCATTGGCACACTCTGGTGTGATAGTAGAGACACTCATTTCTGATCATTTTCCTATTATCTTAACATGTAAACTGTGCTCTCTACAAGCAAAACACAATCGTCCTGGCTTGTTAATAGACAGTTTCAACCTGCAATGGTAGATCCTTTTAGGCAGTGCATTGCATCTAGACTAGAAACTATTTTTTCAGTTGTGCAACCAGCTGATGCTGTTGACCAATTTAGCCAAGCTATTGAATACGAAATTGATGCCTATTTCACAATCAAGAAGAGAAGAAAAAAATGTCAATAAAACCATGGATCAGTCATGANATCTCAGTCGAAGCACGCAGCAGCAGCGAACCCCGATCGTTATCAGGACCCGACGGGCTGACCACAAGACGGGGACAAGCCGAGTCTGCTGATTCGCCATTGTTAAAGTCTGATCTCACTTGATGTTGTGACCCGTATATTTTCAGAGACCTTGGTTAGCTGCACAATATGCCAGCAAGCTCCAGCAAGAGTGTGCAGCAGGATGACTCAAAACAGCATCCAGCACCAGTGTCAGGGAGGAGAAAAAATAAGATGCCCTCATGGAAAGTCAGGTAATGCATTTTTGGCGTTACTGACTTGCGCATAATTGTAAGTGCTGGCTGAGCTGACCCACATTCAAACATGTATTATACTTTTTCATATAACCATTATACACTTTAAGTTGACATTTTGAACTGTACGAATGTGCTGGTGAGTTTCTTTTTGTAGACAAACTATTAACTGACCTTCTCTTTTTTTCTTATCGACGTTTGAAAAGGTATCATGGGAAATTAGGGGCATTGCTGAAGCAGTTACAACCAGATGGATGTGTTGGTGAGGATCAAGAAGAATCAGATCATTCAGCCAATGGAAAAAGCAGCGTCATCCAGAGCAATCTGCGAGACTTAAATAGCAGGTAAATTGGATACATATTCTGCCCTGGCGAACGATCATGTTTATTTGATTATGCCCAGCATGTCACTCCCTTCATATTCACGTTTCTGTTGTTTGCATATGCTTCTTATTTTGCTACGATCCAATGCATGGGTTAGAAGTCTATTGCAATATGTGCCATGCATAAGGATAATCTTATTCCAGAAAAGTGTCGGAGTCTGCCCCGATCAGCGGAGGATCCCAGCTACCTGAACACGACACCGAGCCACTTAGTGAAGAAGCTCAGATCTCTGCCAGCGAGGTCCGTCAATCTTCGGCCCATCTGCCTGTTAGGGACTCCCAGCGGCATGAAGGTGGAAACGGGATCGTGCAATGCCCTGGCAAAGACAGTGGGAAAGAAGCTTTTAAGAGGAAAATGACGGCCCTTGTCCGGAAGAGCCCGGAACTGCGCAAATACTGGCACCAGCGGTACCGCCTCTTCTCCAGGTATACTAGAGGGATCGGGCTTACATGATTGTTCCCTGGGATTTAGCTGTGTCTCAAGGGTAAAATAGGACTCAGAAGCGTATATGAATCGGTTGTGATTAGTCAATAAGTTTGTATTACTAATTATGTGTTTCAGTGTTAGGCTTCACACTTACCCGTGCTCTGGTGGCCTTTGGAGGTAACTTTGCCATGGTGTGGGGGGTCAACATGACCTCCCCGTCTAACTCCGAAAACTAAACGGGCTTGAAAGACGCGGAAAAGGGCGTTTGAAGGCTCTCGACATGGACATTCGATGTGACTTCAGGAACATTTTTGGCTGAGGTAAATATTCAGGTAATCAAAGGTCAAATTCACCATTTTTAGGACTTCGCTTCGAACCCCCCCCCCCTAATATATCGGAGACTGATAGCTAGCAACAAATGGGAAAACAAAATCAATCGAAAGTTCTTAAAAAATGCAATCGCTATCGTGACCTCAAATTTAGCTCAGGTCGATAGTTTAGGCTCCAAAAGTCATCAAAGGTCAAACGTGAATTTTATAAATATTTTTTCTTCTTCTCGCAAATACCTTTTTACCTTTAAAGATAAAGCAATGATTGTAGCACCATCGTGTTTGTCTTGTAGGTGCTTTGAAACATTAACCCATAGTTATTTTGCAACAAAACATTGCTGATGACCTTGCAGAGGTCACTGCGCAACAGTTTCACCTTGGTCATCTATAATGAGCTAAAATAACATAATTCTGACATAATCGGCCTGATCCAATGCATATTCTCTGAATAGGAAGCATTATTTTGTATATTTCCCTATTCACTTATAATGGGAGGTCAGGAAATTGACCTGACCTTAGGTCACCGATACAAAAAAAAAAAACTGACGTATGCGAATTGTAGGACTTTGTGTGACGTTATGCAATCATACAAGTTTCAAATCTCTAGGACAAAGACTGTGGCTTTGGCACGATCACAAACATTTTGGAAGGTCATGTCATTTGACTTGACCTGGTGACCTGACCTGAGATGACCTGAGGTCAAAACTTTCACAAAGTGTGGGTAATTGATGCCCAAATAACTGTACCAAACGCCGTCGTTTTTCCGCTATTCCTGAAAACCTCAGGAGGGTCAAAATGACCTCACCAGAGCGAGGGTTAAGCAAGAATGCACCAATGCAGTGACATGTTCATGTTAGCTTAAATAGTTAACTTGCAGTTTTTAGACACAACCTGTAGGGCATTCATTATCACATTATTTATTATAACTCACGTCATGTTACCATTTAAGCTGTGTATCCTTGAAACGCTCTGCGCTGTTCCGCGTCTCCAGTCCTGACGTGTCCCCTCCCCTTGGCCAGGTTTGACGAGGGCGTCCGGCTGGACCGGGAGGGCTGGTTCTCCGTGACGCCGGAGCGGATCGCGCGCCACATAGCCGACCGCTGCCGCTCTGACGTCATCGTGGACGCCTTCTGCGGCGTCGGTGGGAACACCATACAGTTCGCCGCCACCTGCCGGCTCGGTGAGCTCATGCGCGTGGATGGAGGTTTCGTCTGAGGCTCTGCATGGCGCCATCTACTGGTATTTAAAATTGTCACTGATGGGTTATCACATGGGGATGCAGGGTACCGGGTACCGGGTGGTGTGAAAAACTGTTCAGTCACCTCAAACATAACCGTATTAATTTCCCGCATTACAACACAAATCCACGGAACACGCCGCGCATCGTGAATGTCTGTCAACGTCAAAACCAGTGTTACCACTAGTAGTCCGGCTGATATCCTTACGAATCTTACTGTGGTGTACGGGTGGTGGCTGCGTGACGCCATCTCTCTAACCGTCGGCCTTCCTGACCTAACCCAAGCCTGATTCGGTGATATCTCTGCCTGAAACTGGTTATGGCAAGTTGTCCTCGGCTGGAGATGGCAGTTGACTCCGCCCGGATGGGACCACAATGCCTGCCGGAGCGGAGATGGATGAATGGTCGCATGAGTTCAAAATGCGACGCGGGTTGTACGCAGTGTTCGCACACACAAGGCTTCGCGATGTTTAGTTATGTCCGCGATTCTTAATGAGACATTCTCGAAGCGCCGCGAACAGTCTCGGTGTGTAACTGTTACCGCCGCTCTTCCTCTCACACCCTGGGCGGATCAGCACGTCACACCACAGTGTCTGTAACTGAGCTACGAAGCCTGACTATGTGGTCGGCGACTTTAGTCAACCGCCGTCTTCCCTCTCAACACCTCTGCGGGGTGAGTCACACACAGCTGTATGAAGTGGCTGGCATGGGACGCGCATAACGGACTTACGAACGTCTCTGTACCGCGACGCACGCATGATGGCGGTGGACCAATCACAGCTATAGCTGGAACTTAGTGATGGATGGTGGAATAGTAGTGCTGAGAGTCATCACGATCGCTACACGCGCTCTCTCTCTCACACCAAAATGCACCCCTGGGGGACGAAGTGAGGTTCGCAACAAAATATGCTCGCTCACTTTGCGGCACCAGCTTGTTAATGGAGAGCGTGGTGTTCTGACAAATTGGTGAGGTGTAGTTCAAATTAAAACTGTCCGGTCTCCATCGCTCTCAACTCCTCTTGCACGGGGATCAGACTTATACACCAAGACTGTCACTATACTATGAGATGTCGGCAGTGGTGAGATGGTTTCTGTATCAGTCAGACTGTGTCGTCGCATACTTAACCGGTGCTGGAGGGTTATCAGGGAATACGTCGTATCAAGTAATGTTCAGGCTTGCTTATATCTTTCTCAAGGTGCAAAATGGTTGCACAAGTGATGGTTTGAGGGAGTCCTCTGTCCCCTAAACATTCCAGCGGGCTGACTTGTCTGAATGTTTACAAAGTGGTTCTTCGCACACAGAAGGTGTGAGCAAATTTATCAATTGAGGCTGTCGTGGCGAAACTTAACCACCTGCATAGTTAGGCGCCTGAAAATCCGTTAGTCGTGACATTGCACATAGACATATAATTTAATTAGACTATAACCGCTTCTGACCAGGGGTCTGATGAAGTTTGTATGATCATACGACACCATTGAGCAACTCGACGTGGTCTTGTATTAAACGCGCCAAAACGTATATTTGGTGTTGATATTTCTGACCGGGTGGTCCTGAGTAATTGGGCCTTTACATCGCATATTTTCGGACCTTAGATGTGCAGCTGTGTCTTGAGTGTTACCGTGGTTCGATTTGTCGACTTTTCGAATGCGAAATGACGAAATGATACTCTGACTCTGACCCAAGTCCGTAGGAATTAGCGGTGTCAATCGGTAACCAAAATTTTGGTTACCGAAAAAATGTGTGACCGATTCGGTAATCGGTCAGATTATAAATTTTGACACTGTTTTCGGTCACCTCATTTGTTTAATAAGTATATACTGTTTAAAAATCGGTCAAATCCTGGACATTTTTGTCCTCAAACCCAAAATCGTCGATATTTGACACAAATGCCTCCTGTTTAGTATTGGATTGGTTTTGGTCAGGAAATTTTGGGAAAATGACATCACTAGTAGGAATGTAACCCACTGTGCATGTCAGATTCAGATCCCCACCAGTCCCCTAACTCTTATCGTACCACAGGTCCACAGTACTCTGACGCAGAAGTGTACGACATGTACCGACTGGACGGTACCATGGACGGCCGGGAGATGATGAGAGCCGCCCGCTCTATCTCAAACAACATCGCCCTGCTGGCGCCCCGCAGCGCCAATGTTGACCAGGTGAGGGAGATGATGCAGACCGCCCGCTCTATCTCAAACAACATCGCCTTGCTGGCGCCCCGCAGCGCCAATGTTGACCAGGTGAGGTCACTGAATGTGTCGCTGGGTGTGTGACGACGCGGATTATCAGCACCGTGGGTAGATTTGGAATTGGATGTCCTTCGATTGCTCTTGAACACGCACGCTTTTGGTGAAACTGGAATATGTACCCTTTTAGGTTGTTTACGGGTCGGATAAGGGAGAGGCCTCGTCAGGGTGGGCCGTGGTCAATGCGAGTGAAAAGTTAGCTCCGGATTCAAGACACTCGATACATTTGCAATTGCATGTGTATGTAGTGACAAGCCTGATTTGAGGCATTCGACACATTGGATACATTCATCAAAATGGTATTGTTTCGCAGCGATTATATTTCGCAGCGACAACGATATTCCATACATGCAATACATTCGCTGAAATGACACTTTTTCCAGCCGACCCGAGTGATTCGACACATTCGATACATTTACAAATTTGGTTTAAGTTTGTGGCGATTTGAGACATTTCGATAAATACATCGACATATTTCTAGTCGGCTTGCGAACGAATAACATTTTTTAACGAATTATCGAATGTGTTCGAATGTCCCAAATCGGGCTTGTCACTACATATACATGCGAATGTCTCGAATGTCTTTGAATCTGCCGCTAAACGTCTCGCTCATGTGCCAATAGTCTCGGGCAAAAGACCATTCACAAACGCTTATGTCGAGTTTCCGGTCTTCTCTGCGAGCAGGTTGGAAAAAAGGTTTCATCAAACCGCTGGGTAGTGTTTTTGTGTGGAGTTTATGGTGTTTGTTTTTTGTTTTCACCCGCTTAAGCCATTCGACAGTATGCTGGGAATGTCCCAATTTTAAACTTTTAAGCATTGCAAACATCCTTAGAAAGGATGTTACATATTTGATGCGTGTAAGATAACACAATAACTACGTGCTAGATACCACGATGAAATTTCACATTTCAATCTCATCTCTTTGGTCAGTAAAGATGGGAGTGGCATT
Source organism: Semibalanus balanoides (assembly GCA_014673585.1). Classification (NCBI taxonomy): domain Eukaryota; kingdom Metazoa; phylum Arthropoda; class Thecostraca; order Balanomorpha; family Balanidae; genus Semibalanus; species Semibalanus balanoides. The sequence continues at coordinate 88,654 of VOPJ01002282.1, forward strand.
GGATGACGTTCTTTAATAAAAAAAATTATAGTCTGAATGGTGGGATGAGGGGAAATGGCACATTGTTTATTTTTATAATCAGTAAGGTCTTGGAAACAAACACAACAAATTCAACGATGCGCCAATCATCTTTGTTCTCAAAAGTTTACGTCGGGAACTTGCCGTACCCATTTTGTGGAAAAACCTGGATATTTTTTTGTTATTTACCCACCCAAAAAACAAAAAGAGTAGTGAGGTTAATGGTAGTGCTACCTGTTTGCGAGTATTGTGACGCAATTTCGGTTGCGCACGTACTGCACGTCTTGGACGTTGTTTCTTTTCAGCTGGCTGCACTGGCCGGACCAGGCGGTCGGGTGGAGGTGGAACAGAACCTGCTGAACGGCAAGGCCAAGACCGTCACGGCCTACTACGGCGACTTCATCGGCACCGGCGGCTCCTGAGGCCGAAACTGGAGCGGTACGCTGGGGAGGAGGGGTCGTGGGAAGTGAGCTGGCTATTGTGAAGTGTGGATATGTGTCTCCGTGGCATGGCAAGTATTTTGTTAAATACAGTCGTAGATGATGTCAAGTCCGTATGTGGATGATGTTGATGGAGCGCTGACGTCAGCTCGTCTCGAAATGGCAAAACGTCACCGAAGTGGAATCGTCGCATTGCGAGTTGTGTGTACTTACTCTCCTGGTGCCTGGTGAACTTCCTAAGCGATTGATCACAGGTTACCAAAGGCAGCAAAAGACGATAATTATTCGATAAATATATTTAAACTCATAATTGAGACCACACAAGTCTCAATTACTCAATAGACTTAAGAAAACTTTTCTGCACATCACCTTGACAAAACATCTTTGAATAACGGCAACCAACGACTGATAACCTAGTCCAACACAATATATGCATGCATACTATATAGTTGGTATTACTCCCACGGTTTCGCTGCACACATTCACGCTAACCTCACTCGGCTGGAGGCGGGTTGAAGCCGGGTGGCACCAGCCTGCCCGCCCCGGTCAGCAGGCGCAGGCGTTCCGCCTGTCGGGCGGCGAGCAGGCGGCGCAGGCAGAACGCCTCCTCTCGCAGGCGCGCCACCTTCGCGCGCAGCACGGCGTTCTCCCCGTCCAGCCAGCAGGCGCGCAGGCTGATGTGGTCCTCCCGCGTCTTCCGGCTGTCCCGGGAGCGCTTGGCGGCCAGGTTGTTCCGTCGACGCCGCTCGAAGTACTTCCTGTCTTTGAGGGCGTCTGGGATGGGCCGCTTGGTGCCGCGGGGTCGGCGGGCGCCGGCGCCCTGCAGCGCACGGGCCACCAGGGGGCTGCTGAGCCCGGCCACGCCAGGAGGCAGCAGAGAGAGCGGCGACTGAGGGGCCGCCGTCCCGCTCACCGCCACGTCCGGATCACCTGGCATGGTCTCGCAGGAGATGGAGTGGAAAGCAGGGTAGACGGGCCAAGCTCCAAGTGTTCTAAGCAGCTTGAACGTAGCGAAGACCTGGTAGTGTACTTCCTGGTTTGGTTACTGGGTTCCTGTCTTGACGTCACACTTGATGTCAAGCATTGTCTGCGGTATCTGAAAGGTGCTTCAAATATCGCAGCTCTTCTCGGAATGTCACTGCGCTGCTTTCACTCGACACTCAAATACCACCATCGACGACGACTCGTTATTCAGTCAGCCTCGGGAGCCTCCCTAAATCCGCCGAATCGCTCCGAACTCTGTCGTCGCGCCGAGCGTGGCCGAGACGGCGCGCCGCGCAGGAGCCGAATGCGGGGAATGCCGGATGGCTGTGGTGTCGCTGGTGTTGTTTCGGATCGCCTCCGACTAATTGCCGATGCGCATTGATCGCTGCGTGGGAACCGCCCCAGGTGCCGGCGGTGATCGGTGTGTTTTCGGTGCCCCCCCCCCCCCTTCGTCACGCTGGTCAAAGCTGGCTCATTATTGATCGATTTATTTATAATAAACTTTCATAATGGTCCGAAATGAATAAGCCATTGGAAGGAATGTGAAGATCTGCAGATCTGGCAAATGTTTAAGAAGTTTATTCGGTATGCTAGTCTTAATCATTGCCTGCTTAGCCCGAAACGGATGGTAGGTACTGTGTATAGATCGGTACTGATCCGACCCGAACAGTATCCATTGGAATGGAAAACGAGGCCAAACCTAAAGTGGTTGGTAATAACGTCTATGGCGGTTCATCTCGCATCTCACAAACTGCGATTTGGCGTGAAAAATACATTTTTGTTTTGTCAGAATAGCAAAGAAGCTTGTTTGGAGGCGCTACAGCCCCAAAAGTAGGTAATACAATTCATAAAACTTATCAGATTTCGCTCTTTCATGCATGCATAGGTGATTTAAAAAACGTAAGAATTTCGTAGATTTTCATTTAAATTAGGAAATGCACCTTTTTTGACCGACTTAAGGCGATTTTGGAGGCTTGGCCCTTCCGTCTCCCTGGATACGCCGGTGGCCTGAAAATATTTAGGAGGGGAACGAGACGGAGAGCACCATTTGTGGGGGGGGGGGGACTCAACCTTGGGACCGAGTGCCATTTCAAAAGTATATAAATCGACACCTATATATAAATAGATACAATGCATTAGCTTATCAATACAAAGAACCGCTTTTGCCAAAACAATCATGAAACAACAAACAATCTAAAAAGTAACAATGAAATTGGAAGTTCATTTATGCACCTAACGGCGCCATATTAAAGGGAATATAGCACCTTTAACATTAGTTTTTAACTGAGATAGCCAGATTGTCGGGTGTGCTGAAAACCCACAATCTTGAAATTTTTCCCTCCAAGCGACTAGTTGCTGAGTTTCAACGCAAAAAACCGTTGAGTCATATGTGTCATAGTTTCACGTCACAAATCCCGTGACGTTTCGCATACGTCAATCGAGTAGTTACTCCACTGTGAATGCCACCGCACGTCGCTTTTTGAACCGTTCCACCCGAGTTTTCACGTTACCCTGCGTCCGCCCCGACCGCCACCGACTGCGTCGCAGGCGCGGATCGCACACTCTAGTGGTTCACGTATGCGTTGCCCACCACGTTCCCTTACCCGGCGCGAGCGAGCGCCGGTCGACCCAGCCAGCGCGTTTCACGTAAGCGGTGGTGCACCGGTACGTGAAACGCGTTTGCGTGCGGTGCGGTGCGGCACAGCAGCTGTCACTGGCGGGGCGCAAGTTGCCGTTCGATGCCTCCTTGTAGTCACAACTTCGCTTTTCGGTGACGCAAAGAATTGGATGTGACCGTCACACTGTAAATATTTACTATTTTTCAAATTACAACAAAATTCTGACTGTTTTTTCGCAAAATGAATGCCAGGGACCGTAATCAGGGCATTCTTCTCCATCATTCTACATACTTTTCCCAAGGTGCTATATTCCCTTTAAGTGTCGGCGATTTGTTTTAGGGACATTGTTACAGTGCCTTCAAATGAAAACAAAGTGTCTCGTCAGATAAATAGTCAGATAAAAACAAATATGTCACGTTAGATATATATACGTTAGTACATATATTTAAATTGCCAAAAATTGGAATTACCAAAAGAATGAAAGTTGTTTTTTCACTTTTAAATTGAGACGCGATCATTTTGATACCATAGACGTGTCATAAAATAATGCAGAAAAATAAATCAAAATATTGATATTTACCTCCAAAGAATGGTAGGGCACATAATCATAACAGACTGAGTGCAAGACATATTTTCCATACCATTTTGTCAAAAAGCAACACCGGATTTTGATGAGGACCGAAATTCGTGACCTAGTACTTGAGAGTACCTACCGGTCGTTAAAAGCGTGCAATGTTCATCAACTCTAACTTGAAATATTGTTTTCGGCAGGTGTGATTATATGCAAAATGTGATCGATTAACAATATATTTTAGTCTCGTCTGTCGATTTCAAGTAATAACCTCATTTTGTGAGAAAGGTAAATACTGTCTTTTAAATGTTCATGTAGCAGTTGAAGCGATATTTCTTTCATTAATAATCCCCTGCCCCCCTATGGTCGCCACCACCCATTCCCCTTAACCCGCGCTTGACCGAGGGTGGCAAATATTGCCCCCTGACGAGTTTTAACGATAGCTAAAAAAACAATTGCGCTATCAACGTGAAACTTTCAGTACCTTCTTCCACATCAATTTGACATTTTATGTGAAAAATGAAAAAAGAGATATAGTAATTTGTGTGACGTCACTACACACGAGTTTGCCGATAAAATCAACTAAACTTAAACAGGCCTTACAAAGACAACATTTTGACTAAAATATAAATCAAAACTTCAAAGATAGCAAATGTCATGGCCTACAAAATGACAATATTGAAGATGGTAATTGGCAATTGGAATTGGAAGATGGCAATATTGAAGATTTGGGATTTTGACTCCCAAAATATAAAAAAAAAATCTGGGATAATAGTTAAAAATCAAAATGTTAAAAGGTGTTGAAAACGGAACACATGTTAAAAACGTTAGATAATAAATATCCAAACCAATTTATGAGAGTAAATGGCTCCCTAAGTATGGTAACTGATGACATTATATTTTGAAATTGCGTTGTTTGGCTCTTTTGACACGATAAAGACAAATGAATGTCGGCACTGTATTTCTAAGATAAAACTGGTCTAGAAACTTGTTTTTGTTAAGATTTATCAATTTTAAAATTTGACCTCATTTGACCTGAATTTGACTTCAGCTTGACACTAACTTCAATTAAATGAGCTCATATGGTAAATTGATTGTCACTATCAATTTTTACGTATAAAACAGCCCATAAAACATGTGTCACATGACTTTCGAAAATATTTGTATGATAGTGACCTTTTGTGACCTGACCTTGACCTTGACCAAAAATATCCTTTTTGCTCATGCGGGATGTGTGTCATAGATTTGGGAGCACTTTGGGTGATCATGGCCGCAATCACAAGCTCTGGATGGAAAGTATGCTTCACAAACTCAAATGTCTCGATTTTGACATTTGACCCGACCTTGACCTGATATGTGACCTCAATTATAATATTTCGAGTATGCTTGAGATGTGTCTCAATGAGAGCTTTCGAACACCGCCTTGCGCGTCTCGCTACAATCATCGGTTCCGTTGATAACGAGGGGGCAATATTGCCTCCCCCTCCTCGGTCAATGGTGTTCGGCTGAGACCTCGGTCAAGCGCTGGTTAAGTGCGAGCATGCTTGTATTGTGATTTTAAGTTTTCAACAACATTTCAATATTGCATTGAGGCTGACGTAGAACACAGTAGTGTTCGAAAGCTTCCGCTTAAAACATTTTTAACTGGTGTTAGATCTGTGAAGTAAAGTAACATTCTGCTACTAAAGTAGCATTCGCCAGCCCACCAGACCTGTCTGCATATCGTTCGCTCTCAATTCTACAAATAGATACTCGTGCTAATTTTGTATCATCGATTTTGTGCACCTTATGGTCGTCTCGATGTGTTGTGTCTGTGTGGTAAAGTGACAATACGATGCTCATTGTATTCTGCTACTCTGTTAAGTGACGATAGCTTTTTCATCTACGTCACGTGCGTTACTAATCTCACAAGATGCGTAAATGCGGCGGAAGCGGCGGTATTTGCGGCAGTATTTCCGAGTAAATTTGTTGTGTTTAATTACCATGTCAACATGGATCTCCCGTATAATATAAACAAATATGTATTAAAATCATACGATTATATTCATGTAAGTATGCTCTGCGCTTATCAAAATCTGCTCTCTACGCATGGCCAAGTCTGATGATGAAGAAAAATCGACTGGTGCGACTGATAAAGGTGATGATGCTCAACCCAAGAAGAAAGATGCCAGTCTTGACAGTGATGAGGATTTGTCCTCCGACGAAGAGGATTTCGTGGAACTACCTGCACGTACAAGCCTTATCAGATATTTTGTCATGGTCACGGTAGCCATTGCTTGGATATCGTTTATGATTGCGTGTGGAGTCACAACTTATCTCGGAGTTATATCCAAGCCTTTGTTGGACCCGAGCCAGTTCTTCTATGCTGGCTGCTACATTGGCATGACATCGTGCATTGTTGGCTTTGGAGGAGCTGAGGACATCCACAAACAAACGCTTTGGATATTCTGTGCTCTTCTGTCTTTAGCGTTGTGCTTGACATTGTGTGGCATCATCGGTACTGGGGGTGTAATAATCAAAGTGCCAATGACAAATGATACATCGGTGTGGACGGTCGATCCCTCAAGAAGATCCCGACGATCGTACGTTTTTTCAATAAATGAAACGCGTTTTGAGGGATACGTTCCAAATATTCGTCAACAAAAGAAGAAATCAAGAGGATTTTCACTGATGCATTCACGGCGGGCGGCGGCGATAGATTATGACAACCGAATGTGGAAGCAATTCAGTGATCCCGCTATTCTTACGAACATGGCTATCACTCTTCTTGTTTTCGAGTCCATTGCTTTGGTACTCGGTCTTTGTCTTCTTAAATGCTCCAGTGATGAGTGGTGGATTATTTGGCGAATAGATACATAAACATTTATCGCTTTTTCATCACGGTGATCGAGCAGGAGATCAGAGGCTGCCTTGGCATCGGTTTATACCATTTACTCGACTGCTCGACCAATTCATCAATAACACAATGGAGTATATGCACGTTGTGAGAAAAATACACCAAACGAAAGAGGAAATATTTATAGTTCTTAAAATAATCATGCTTTTCATAACTACTCCCTTCGTTCCTTAGCGTATAAGGCAAACTTTAATTTGCGAAGCAAGAAGAAGCGTTTACCGTACTTGAGTTGGTGACGCACAGGCTATGAGTAGCTGACTTCGCTAATGCTTAGGGATAGGGATTATTTTGAGCCTCGATTTGTGGAATGCGATAGTTTCTATCGACATAAAAACATATGGTTAGTAAACTAGAGCATATTTTCATTTGGTTCCCTTTTTGGCTGCATTCATGTTAGGAGTTATAAGGAAAACCAAAAACTTTGGTAGCGCCTACTAAATAAAATAAATGTGTTACATGCACAAATACCTAGCTGACAAAAGGAATAAATACTGAAAAAGCAAGAAGAACGTTTTATACACAAATTAAATAGTCAGGAAACGAAACAATGCAAGTAATGCAGAACTTGTTTGTAAGAATAAACCAACTATTAGACATTTGTATCTGTTGAATATAATTTATAGCCAGGAAGTTGATGTTCAGTTATCTGTATTTAAATGCTTATCATTAAAAAGGTGAAATAAAAAAATGGAAAATGTTAAGATATGTTAAGTTATCCAGATGAATTTGCTTACGCAAAACGACAGCAGGTACTTCCACATCGTGATCCGTGGAAGCTCCGATCCTCTTCAACATAAGCGAGCGTGAAGTGATAGCCTGTGACGGCACAACGCTGTCAAGCGGTGTCTCGCGTAGTACGGTTTTACGCAGGTTGGCAGTTTCGCCAGCCGCACTTAAATTATTGATTTAAGCATGTTCTAGGCCTCGGATAAAACAATTGAAGTTGTCAGCATGATCAGAAAAAGATACTCTTTCTCTGATACATAAAATTTTCAATATTTCGGTGACCTGCATATACTCCATTACGTGTCATATGACATATGATGAACAACAGAACTAAGGCGAAATGGACATTATTCTTCGATAAGACTTCGTCAGTGTAAGGTAGATCAGAGTGTATCGGCTGCAGCGGGTGAAGTTAAAGGGAATGTTTCACATTAACATAAGATTTGAGTTGAGATGGCCAAGTTGTTGGAATTCCATTGAAATTAAGATTGTAGAAGTTAAAAAACCCACAGAGGTCTAATCGAAAGTAAATTTGAGTTTGTTTTTGACATCTGGAAAAAATAAGGCCCTATGTATAGCATGATTACCGAGTATGGAAGGTGTCTTTCGCCGGTGTCATTGTTCCTCCCTGCGATCGGAGCGAACGGCCTGTCATCTATCGGGATAAAATAGCTTGACTAGCTGGGCCGACGCCGGCCGTACGGCTGCTCAACGGCGCCCGCTCGTTCTGCGGTTATGGACACGGCTCGCTTGAAGGGTTCGGAAGGCTCCAACTACGGGATTTTTGCACCATTCGAAGCTAAGCGCCGCGGAAGCCAGTGATGTAAATTTTTCAAAATCCTCGAGCGGTATTATTTTGTAATCGACATTTTGGGCCAAAAAATTGCGCCCTTTTCATGTTGGTCAGGGCTATCGCTATGTTAAGGCGAAAATCAGACTAATGACCATTGTCTACCGATTCGTCATGCTCTGCACATTCAAGGACAAGGTCTATCATAGAATGCAAAGCGATTGATGTTTGGTTGGTTGCACGGCTGCATCAATGCAAGCGCTCCCGGTTCGCACTAAGGCGGCACACTAGCCCGGGCCTCACACGCAGAATCGCCCCGCGACCCGGTTTCGGAGCGGGCTCTCGACTATCACAGACAAACGGTGCAACACAGTTTTGAAAAAACATAGCTTTGTTCACTAGCCCAAAGTATTCAGGGAGATCGCACAATTTCCAGCCACCTCCAATCGCTAAACAAATGGTTACCTTTTTGACAATTGTATGCACCATATTGCAAACGTGCCTGCTGACTGAATGCGGCTTCCCGGCTCGGCCAATTCGATCAGTACACGATGCACATCAGAGCCACAGCGCGGCTGCCGCCGGTCATGACCTCAGGTCAAGCAACCATAAGGCGCCATAATTGGTTGCGAGTCTGAGTGGGATGCAAATTTGTACTAAAAAAGGCCAACTGAGGGAAAAAAATTTAAGTGAAATTAAGAAATAGTTCACCTTTGATTGCTTTTTTTAACACAATTTGATTATATTTTTCAAATACCAACTTAGTTCTAATGTAAACTAGCCATACATCGCGCCGATTCAGGACAGAAGGACGTAAATTGATTAATTCATCAAACTATATGCGTACTCTCCGCACGTTCAAACGTGGCTACCAATCAGATTCGAAGGTATAGTCGCCGTAAGATTACTGTATAGCCTCTGCCCAGGTGTGTTAGGCCCACAAATCCTTCGACACAAGCAATAATTGTCGGAGAAGCCCTTCCTGCCCAGAAACTCAGAATAAGGGTTTTTCACAGGCTGACAAAACTTGCTATTCAGTTATAAACTCATGTTGAAAGGTGAAATATTTCTGTACCAACATGAAGATGTACAAATAAAAGCCCAAACATCACCCAGTAGTACTGTGGACTGTGGCTGTGCCCAGCGTCAGGCGTGCGTCGCCTTCTGCAGTGTGCAGTGGTGCCCGTTTACCTATACCCAAAATCTAGAAAACGTGAGGTTTGGTCCACTATTTGCAGGGTGCCCCTATGTTCATTTTTTGTTTTTTTCTCGCGAAATTGTTGAGGTCCCCTCAGGTCAACAGAGTGCCCCCACAGCCGGCCAGAGTGCCCCCTCAGGCCGCCAGAGTGCCCCTCTCAGGCGACCCAGAGTTGCCCTCAGCGGCTAGAGTGCCCCCAAAGGCGGCCAAAGTGTCCCTCAGACGGGAGAAGGCCTCCTCAGGCTGTCAGAGTGCCTCCTCAGGTGGCAGAATGCCTTCAGGTGGTAGAGTCCCCTCGGGCGGCCAGGTGCCCCCGCGGTCGCAGAGTGCCCTCTCAGGCAGCCAGAGATGTCACAACGAGTAGTTCGATGTCCAAGGGGGGCATGGCCCCCTGGCCCCCTCATTCTGGGTCCGCCCAAGGTTAATCTTCATTTAATTGTCATTACCTTCGATACTTCCTCAGTGGCAAAACGGCCACACTTGAGCACCCGCCAAAATATTAAAGACATCAAATGCACCTGTAATCTGCCAAATAAATTTAATAATTCTGATAACTTTAATGTTTAAAAAGAATGAAGCCTCACGCCTATCGAGTAAGCGCCAGGCAAGCACCATGGGATTTTGGAGCAAAACCAAATATTCAGCACTTCTGTTTTCAAATTTTAAGCAATCTGGTGTTGAGAACCGGACGCCTCTATCATTTAAAGACACCGCGCTAACCGTGAAATCATAAGTTAGCACGCTGTGGCACATTTGCCAAAGCAACCGCGACTCCCTACACGTCCTTGTAGCTGAGAATGCCGGTTTCCTCCTTGCTGCACCCGATTTGCGCTCGCATCAATCTTCGCAAAGTCTCGCCATTTTGCAAGAGTTGCCGGAGCTGCCCCATCCATTGTAGTAATCCTGTATCTAGGTAGCGCTCTTAAAGCCGATGGCGTCATCCTTTTTATCAAAATTGTTGATTGAAAGGACTTGTTTTACATTTTGGTAGACTTAGCATACACTAGTCATACATATTGCAGTGTGAGGTTTTTCTTTCCAAAAATTCCTTCATTAGAAACCGTCATCAGCCCAAATACTAAAAACTTAAGTTTTTCATGAAATTGAGCACTGTTTGTGAGAAACAAATATCAGAATCGTGTTCTGGCAGCAATTACTTCATATTTTGCACCACAAACAGGCGTAACATTGGACAACTTGCAGAGAAGTGAAACATTCCCTTTAAAACAACCACCGAGGTCGAATCACGAATAAGTTTGTGAGTTTGATTCCGTTGTTCACCTGACATCCGTCCCCAGTGTTAACGTTTGAACGTGGGATTCTGTATTTGCCGATGACGTGCATCACTTATGAAGATATGAGCATCCTGCATCCCTCTATGTTTGTCATTTGTTTTTCGTGGCAAAACACATTATCTTGTTTTATGCAAGACATTGCATACTAAGCGAGCCGTTAGTGTTTCGAGCTGTGAGCGCTGGAAGTGATGGGTAGCAGAGACTATCATGGGTGCCCAAACCCCAAGCCCAACCCAGCCGAAACCCATGAACACCAAGCCCAGACCCAGACCAGATCCATTCAAATTAATAAAATTCATACCCATGCCCATTGGGGCCCATTCAGATAAGGCAGATAATTATTTTCACAAAATTCGCAACCCTTACCCTAGCATGATGACTTCCATAATATTAAAGGGAAATAATCACCTTTCTTTTTTGTTGGTATCAATCTTTTTGGCCTTCGTGATGGTATAGCAAAGATTTAATTTAAATTTAAGAATTAAATAAAATTAATCCCTCATTCAATGTTGTAAGTTTATTTACAAACTTAAAATTAAAGTACAATACTTTTTCAAAACTCTATGAGCAATGTTTTGCCATCACTATTTGTAACGCGCCATATTTTATGGCGCCGGGGTGTTCGAAACTTTTCGACGCTGGACCAATTGTCCCTGCAAACAAATCGCGGACACGAGTAAAATAGTTATGTCTCTAGTTCCCAAGTTAATTTTAAAATTGAAGGTGCAACAATGCTGAAATTGTTTGTCGAGCTTAATTTTGGGAAAAGGGATTTGGCGATGATGATATAAACCAAAGTCTTGTTCACAGCCAGAGACAAAGTTAAATATAGCTTTTAACATGGGCTCCCCCAGCGGGGGGGACGGGGGGACATGTCCCCCAACTTCAAAGTTGGGGGGGACAGAGGTTATTTTATAAGGTAAAAAGTTATTGGAGAAACACATTTTTTGCACAAAACAACATTTTTTAACTTGTATTTTACCTTTTAAGAACCTAAACTATTGAACTGAAGCTTAAAATTTAAGGAAATGAAGTTGATACAAAATTTCAGCAGTTTCCGTTTTGTCTCGTTTGATCCTATGTAGCATATTTTCCGGAGATATATGGGGACTTTCTGGACCGAAATCCTTTAACTGGAAAATTTGACCTTTGATGAACTTCTGGTCTTGGGGCGAATCCCAGAGCAGGGGCTGCAGGGGGCGCGGCCTCCCCAAAGGCGCCCGGGTCGCCGGCCTCCCCAAGGCGCCTGGGTCGCGGGGCCGGGCCGTGTTTTGGCCTTCCCCAAACCCCCCCGGCTTGGGGAGGCCAAAGCACGGCTCGACCCCGCGACCCGTGCGCCCGGGGAGGCCGCGCCCCCTGCAGCCTCCTCTGGATCCGCCAGTGCTTCTGGTGTCCTCAACTTTGGCCTGAGCGAAGAAAAAAATCCAGATAAGTTTCCTACTGATTTTTGACGACTTTTCGAACATTGGTTTTTGTTTTGGTCTACGTTCCATAGGAGCCGATTTAGAAAGGGGGGACATTCAAACACATACCCACCCCCTTCCTCCCAGTAGGGCGTGGAAAATCCCGAGGCCCAGTAGGGCGTGGGTTGAACAAAAAATAAATAGAAGAGGTCATAGAGGAAAAGTGTATATACAGGGCATGAGATTCAAAATTTCGCGCCGCTCCACGGCGCAATTCCACGAATTACTGGGGTTTTATTTTTTGTCCCCTCCCGTTATTTGGTAATATCTTCTAAGCCAAAAGCAGTATCATCACCAAACTTTTACTTCTTCTTTGACATCAATTTGACACATGTTGGCCAAAGAAAGACGCTGTTATGATAGGTCAACTGGAAATGACGTTAGAGTGAAGTCATGTTCTGCGGTTTTTGTTGAAAAATGAGGTTTTGTGGAAAAGCAGTCAAATGCACATTTATTACATAAATTAAATTGGTATATACCAAATGAATGGTACCAGACTCGGCTTTCAAACTGCCATCTCAGATTTTCGAGTTTCATTAAATTTAACATTTTGAGAAATCGAAAGTTATTTTTTTAACGTTTTTTTTCTCTCGAAACAAGACAAAATTGTCACACAGTTGGAATAAAATGATTAACAGGTGTCAGGTGATTTTTTGTACCAAATTTTAGGTCGATGTCGTCAAAAATGACTGACTTAACCCGCGCGGCGTAGGGGTCTCTCGCCGAACGCGCGGCGTAGGGGGGGTAAATATTACCCCCCTCTTATCATCCGAACCAATAACCGCAAGGAGACGCGCAAGTCGGCGATCGAAAGCTCTCAATGAAACGAATCGAATGCATACCCGAAATTTTTCAAGTTAGGTCAAATGTAAGGTCACGGTCAGGTCATATGGAAAGTTCGAGTTAATTGAGATAATGGTTCATACTTTCAATTAAAATCCTTTGATTAAGACTGTCAAAGCACATAAAGCTCTCAAAAATGTAATACATCTATTGCATTAAGTAAAAGTGAAATTGCATGCAAATGTCAAGGTCAAGGTCAGGTCACAAAAGGTCACTGTCACGAA